>JAGDQP010076709.1:0-10025 GCA_022664845.1 Lepisma saccharinum
GATTTTTAATGTGTTTCCTGGAGATATTTGATAGGTGTCCTGGAGATATTTGATGGGTGTCCTCGAGATATTTGATAGTTGTCCTGGAGATATTTGATGGGTGTCTTTGATATATATGATGGGTTTCCTTGAAATATCAAATGGTTTATCTTGGCAGGATGAGCTTATCTTTATTAGTTTCCTTGAGATATTTCGTGGGTTTTCTTTCATTATTTCATAGGTTTCCTGAAGATATTTAACATGTTTACTGGAATTATTTCATTGGTTTCCTGGAGATATTTCATAGATTGCCAGGATATATGTCATAGGTTTCTTTGAGATATTTGATAAGTGTCCTGAAGATATTTCATATGTGGCCTTAAAATATTTGATGGGTGTCCTGGAGATATTTCAAGAGTGTCCTGGAGATATTTGGTGGGTGTCCTGGAGATATTTGTTTGGTGTCTTGGAGATATTTGATCGGTGTTGAAGATATTTGATTGGTATCCTGGAGATATTTAATGGGTGTCATGGAGATAATTGTTATGTGTCCTGGACATATTTTATGGGTGTCCTGGAGATATTTGATGGGTGTATTGGAGATATTTGATGCGTGTCCAGGAGATAATTAAAGGGTGTTTTGGAGATATTTGATAGGTGTCCTGGAGATATTTGATCGGTGTCGTTGAGATATTTGATGGTTGTCCTGGAGATATTTGATCGGTGTCCTGAAAACATTTGACCGAAGTTTTGGAGATATTTTTTGACATGTGTCCTAAAGATATTTGGTAACTGTCTGACGAGTTTCCTTGAGATATTTCATGTTTTTTCATGAATTACTTCATAAGTTTCCTGGAGATATTTTATCTGTGTCTTGGAGATATATGATAGTTGTCCTGGAGATAATTGTTGGGTTTCCTGGAGATATTTGATGGATGTCCTGGAGATATTTGGTGGGTGTCCTGGAGATATTTGTTTGGTGTCTTGGAGATATTTGATCGGTTTTGAAGATATTTGATCGGTCTCCCGGCGATATTTGATCGACGTCTTGGAGATCTTTGTTCTGTTTCCTGGAGATATTTTATATGTGTCCTGGAGATAATTGATTGGTGTCTTGGACGTATTTGATGGGTGTCTTGGAGCTTTTGATCGGTGTCCTGAAAATTTTTGATCGCAGTTTTAGATATTTTTTAAATGTGTCCTAAAGACACTTGATAGGTGTTCTGGAGATATTTGATTGGTGTCCTGGAGATATTTGATGGGTGTCCTGGACATTTTGGTGGGTGTGCTTGAGATACTCTAAGATGTTCTGGAGATATTTGATTTGTTGCGCTGGAGATATTCGACCGGTGTCCTGGAGATATTTGATTTGTGTCGTGGAGATATTTGACCGGTGTCCATGATATATATGAAGGGTTTCCTTAATATATCGGATGGGTTTTCTTCATATCTGATAGGTTTCCTTGTCATATATGGTGAGTTTCCTTGACATAAATGATGAGTTTCCTTGAGATATTTCATGGGTTTCCTTGAATTATTTCATAGGTTCCTGGAGATATTTCATAAGTTTCTTTGGTATATTTGGTATCTGTCCTAAATATATTTGGTATTTGTCCTGGATATATTTTTTGGGGGTTCTGGAGATACTTGAAAGTGTCCCGAATATATTTAATGGTTGTCCTGGTGATATTTGTTGGGTGTCCTGGAGATATTTGATCGGTGTCTTATAGATATTTGACAGGTGCCCTAAAGATATTTGATAGGTGTCCTAGAGATATTTGATGGGTGTCCAGGTGATATTTGATGTGTTTCCTGGAGATATTTGATGGTTGTCCTGGAGAGATCTCATTTAGGTCCTGGAGATATTTGATCGGCGTATTGATATATTTGACAGATGACCTAAAGATATTTGATAGGTGTCCTAAAGTTATTTGATAGGTGTCCTGAAAATATTGGATGGGTGTCATGAAGATATTTTATAGGTGTTCTGGAGAGATCTCATGCAGGTCCTGGAGATATTTGATCCGTGTCCTGGAGATATTTGCTTAGTTTCCTGGGCATATTCGATGGGTGTTCTGGAGATATTTGATTTCTTCCTGGAGATATTTGATAGGTGTCCTGGAGATATTTGGTAGGTGTCCTGGAGATATTTGATAGGTGTATTGGAGATATCTGATGTGTGTCCTAAAGTTATTTGATAGATGTCCTGGATATATATGATGGTTTTCTTGGAGATATTTGATGGGTGTCCTGGAGATATTTGATGGGTGTGCTGGTGATATTTGATGGGTTTCCTGGGGATATTTGATTTGTATCTTGTAGATATATGATGGGTGTCCTGGAGATATTTTTCGGGTCTCCTGGAGATATTTGATCAGTGTCTTGGATATATTTGACGGGTGTCCTTTGAGATATTTGTCGGGTGTCATGAACATATTTTATGGGTGTCCTGGAGATATTTGATTAATGTCCTGGAGATATATGATAGTTGTCTTGGAGATATTTGATGGGTGTCCTGGAGATATTTGATGGGTGTGCTGGTGATATTTGATGGGTTTCCTGGGGATATTTGATTTGTATCGTGTAGATATATGATGGGTGTCGTGGAGATATTTGCCAGTTGTCCTGGAGATATTTGATCATTGTCTTGGAGATATTTGATGGGTGTCCTGGAGATATTTGATGGGTGTCCTGGAGATATTTGATTTGTGTCCTAAAGTTATTTTGTAGATATCCTGGAGAAATTTGATCGGTGTCATGGAGATATTTGTTCGGAGTCCAGGAGATAGTTGATCGGTGTATTCGGATATTTGACAGGTGTCATAAAGATATTTTATAAGTGTCCTAAGGTGATTTGATAGATGTTCTGGAGATATTTGATAGGGGTTCTGTAGGTATTTGATCCTTGTATTAGGTTGACAGGTGACCTAAAGATATTTGATACGTGTCCTAAAGTTATTTGATAGGTGTCCTGGAGATATTTGATGATTGTCATGAAGATATATTATGGGCGTCCTGGAGAGATCTCATGTAGGTCCTGGAGATATTTCATCGGTGTCCTGCAGATATTTGGTTGGTGTCCTGGGGATATTTGATGGGTGTCCTGGAGATATTTGATAGGTGTCCTGGAGATATTTGATGTGTGTGCTGGTGATATATGATGGGTTTACAGGGGTTTTTGATAGGTGTCCTAGAGATATTTGATTGGTGTGCTGGCGATATTTGATGGGTTTCGTGTTGTTATTTGATTTGTGTCGTATAGATATAAGATGGGTGTCCTGGAGATATTTGTCGGGTGTCCTGGAGATATTTGATCAGAGTCTTGGAGATATTTGTTCGGTGAACTGGAGATATTTGATCGGTTTCCTGGTGATATTTGAAGGGAGTCCTGGGGATATTTGATCGTTCGCGTGGAAATATTTGAACGGTGTCCTCTAGATATTTGATCGGTGTCCCTGCGATATTTTATCGGTGTCCAGGAGATATTTGATCGGTGTCCTAAAGATATTTGGTCGGTGTCCCGTAGGTATTTGATCGGTGTCCTGGAGATTTTTGATCTGTGTCTTGGAGATATTTGATCCGTGTCCTGGACATATTTGAATGGTGTTCTGGGGATATTTATTCGGTGTCCTGGATATAATTTTTCGGTGTCCTGGGGATATTTGACCGGTGTCCTGGAGATATTTGATCGGTCTCCTGGTGATATTTGAAGGGTGTCTTGGAGATATTTGAACGGTGTCCTGGAGATATTAGGACGATGGCCTGGAAACATTTGAACGGTGTCTTGGAGATAATTGATCGGTGTCATGGAGATATCTGATCGGTGTCCTGGAGATATTTGATCGGTGTCTAGGAGATATTTGATCGGTGTCTTGGGATATTTGACAGGCGAAGTAAGGATATTTGACAGGTGTCTCAAAGTTATCGGATAGGTGTCCTGGAGACGTTTGGTGGGTGTCATGGAGATATTTGATTGGTGTCCTGGAGATATTCGATCGGTGTCATGGAGATATTTGATGGGTGTCGTGCAGCTATTTTACCGGTGTCCTGGATATATATGAAGGGTTTCCCTAACATATCGTATGGGTTTTTTTGACATTTGATTGGTTTGCTTTACATATATGGTGAGTTTCCTTGACATAAATGATGAGTTTCCTTGAGATATTTCATGGGTGTCCTTGAATTATTTCATAGTTTTCTGGAGATATTTCATAGGTTTTTTAACATATTTGGTTTTTTTCCAGAGGTTTTTGTTAGGTGTCCTATAGATATTTGATGGGGGTTCTGGAGATATTTGAAAGTGTCCGGATATATTTGATGGGTGTCCTCGTGATATTTGATGGGGGTCCTACAGATATTTGATTGTTGTCCTGTAGAGATTTCATGTAGGTCCTGGATATATTTGATCGATGTCCTGGATATATTTGAACGCCGTCCCGGCGATATTTGTTCGGTGTCCTTGAGATATTTGATCGGTGTCCTAAAGATATTTGGTCTGTGTCCCGTATGTATTTGATCAGTGTCCTGGAGATTTTTGATCTGTCTTGGAGATATTTGATACGTGTATTGGACATATTTGATAGTGTCCTGGAGATAAATGAATTTTGTCCTGGCGATATTTAATCGGTGTTCTGGAGATATTTGATATGTGCCTTCGAAGTATTCCATGGGTGTCCTGGAGATATTTGATGGATGTCCTGGAGATATTTGATAGGTGTCCTGGAGATATTTGATTGGTGTCATGGAGATATTTGGTCAGTTTCCTGGAGATATTTGATCGGTGTCCTGCAGATATTTGATCGGTGTCCAGGAGCTAGTTGATCGGTGTCCTGAAGATATTTGATCGGTGTCATGGAGTATTTGGTCGGTTTCCTGGAAATATTTGATCGGTGTCCTGGAGGTATTAGATCAGTGTCTTGGAGATATTTGATGGTTGTCCTGGAGGTATTTGATGGGTGTTTTGGAGATATTTATATAGTTGTCCTAGAAATATTTGATAGGTGTCGTAAAGTTATTTGATAGGTGTCCTGGAGATATTTGATGCCTGTTGTGAAGATATTTGACCGGTGTCCTTGATATATATGAAGGGTTCCCTAATATATCGGATGTGTTTCCTTGACATCTGATTGGTCTTCTTGACATATATGGTGAGTTTCCTTGACATAAAGGATTAGTTTCGTTGAGATATTTCATGGGTTTCCTTGTATTATTTCATAGGTTTCTGGAATTATTTCATAGGTTTCTTTGACATATTCGGTTTCTGTCCTAAAGATATTTGGTAGCTGTCCTGGAGATATTTGATGAGTTTTCTGGAGATATTTGAAAATGACCCGGATATATTTCATGATTGTCCTGGTGATATGTGATGGATGTTCTGGAGATATTTGATGGTTGTCCTTGAGAGATTTCATGTAAGTCCTGGAGATATTTGATCGGTGTCCTAGAGATATTTGATGGGTGTCCTGGAGATATTTGATGGTTGTCCGTGAGAGATTTCATGTAAGTACTGGAGATATTTGATCACTGTCCTAAAGATATTTGTCGGGTGTCCTTGAGATATTTGATCTGTGTCCTGGAGATATTTGATCGGTGTCCTGGGGATATTTGATCGGTGTCTTCGAGATATTTGATGGGTGTCCTGGTGCTATTTGATCGGTGTCCTGGAGATAATTGATAGGTTTCGTGAAGATATTTGATCGGTGTCATGGAGATATTGGGTCGGTGTCCTGGAGATATTTGATCGGTGTCATGGAGATATTTGATCGGTGTCCAGGAGATAGTTGATCGGTGTATTCGGATATTTGACAGGTGTCATAAAGATATTTTATAGGTGTCTTAAAGTTATTGATAGGTGTCCTGTAGATATTTGTTGGGTGTCATGAAGATATTTTATGGGTGTCCTGGAGAGATCTCATGTAGGTCCTGGAGATATTTCGTCGGTGTCCTGCAGATATTTGGTCAGTGTCCTGGGGATATGTGATGGGTGTCCTGAAGATATTTGATAGGTGTCCTGGAGATATTTGATGGGTTTGCTGGTGATATTTGATGGGTTTACAGGTTTTTTTGGTAGGTGTCCTGGAGATATTTGATGGGTGTGCTGGTGATATTTGATAGGTTTTCTGTTGATATTTGATTTGTGTCGTATAGATATACGATGGGTGTCCTGGAGATATTTGCCGGGTGACCTTGAGATATTTAATCAGTGTCTTGGAGATATTTGATGGTTGTCCTGGAGATATTTCATGGGTGTCCTGGAGATATTTGATAAGTGTCCTGGAGATATTTGATCGTTGTCCTGGAAATATTTGATGGGTGTCTTGGAGATATTTGATGGGTGTCCTGTAGATATCTGATGGGTTTGCTGGTGATATTTGATGCGTTTCCTGGGGATATTTGATTTATATCGTGTAGATATATGATGGGTGTCCAGGAGATATTTGATATGTGTCCTGGAGATATTTGATGGGTGTGCTGGTGATATTTGATGGGTTTGATGGGGATATTTGATTTGTGTGGTGTAGATATATGATGGGTGTCTTGGAGATATTTGAACGGTGTCCTGGAGATATTTGATCGTTCGCCTGGAAACATTTGAACGGTGTCCTCTATATATTTGATCGGTTTCCTGGCGATTATTGATCGGTGTCCAGGAGATATTTGATCGGTGTCCTGGAGATATTTGGTCGGTGTCCTGGAGATGTTTGATGGGTGTCCCGGAGATAATTGATTGGTGTCTTGGAGATATTTGATAGGTGTCTTGGAGATATATGATCGGTGTCCTGGAGATATTTGATCGGCATCCTGAAAATATTTGATCGCAGTTTTGGAGATATTTTTTTACATGTGTCCTAATGACATTTGATAGGTGTTCTGGAGATATTTGATGGGTGTCCTGGAGATATTTGATGGGTGTCCTTTACATATTTGATGGGTGTCCTGGAGATATTCTAAGATGTCCTGAGATATTTGATGGGTGTCCTGGAGGTATTTGATGGGTGTCCTGGAGATATTTATTCAGTGTCCTGGAGATATTTGATGGGTGTCGTGGAGATATTTGATGGGTGTCCTTGATATATATGGTAGGTTTCCCTGACATATCAGATGTGTTTTGTTGACATATCTGATGAGTTTCCTTGAGATATTTCATGGTTTTTCTTGAATTATTTCACAGGTTTCCTGGAGATATTTAATAGGTTTACTGGAGATATTTCATTGATTTCCTGGAGATAATTCATAGCTTTCCTGGAGATATTTCATGGTTTTCCTGGAGATATTTCATACGTTTCATACTGGAGATATTTCATATATTTCGTAGCTTTACTGTAGATATTCATAAGTTTCTTTGAGATATTTGATATGTGTCCTAAAGATATTTCATAGGTGGCCTAAAAATATTTGATGGGTGTCCTAAAGATATTTGGCCGGTGTCCTTGATATATATGAAGTATTTCCCTAACATATCCGATGGGTTTTCTTGACATATATGGTGAGTTTCCTTGACATAAATGATGAGTTTCTTTGAGATATTTCACGGCTTTCATTGAATTATTTCATAGGTTTCTGGAGATATTTAATAGGTTTCCTGGAGATATTTCATAGTTTTCCTGGAGATAATTCATAGCTTTCCTGGAAATATTTCTTACGTTTCCTGGAGATATTTCATATCTTTCTTTCAGATATGTGATATGTGTCCTAAAAGATTTTATAGGTTCCCTTAAGATATTTGATAGGTTTTATAGGATATATATGATAGGTATCCTGGAGATATTTGATGCGTGCCCTAGAAATATTTGATGGGGGTCCTGGACATATTTGATGGGTGACCTGGAGATATTTCATGGGTTTCCTTGAATTATTTCATACCTATCCTCGAGATATTTTATAGTTTTCCTGCAGATATTTCATAGGTTACCTGGGGGATATTACATAGGTCTCTTGGAGATATTTCATAGGTTTCCTGGAGATATTTCATAGGTTTCCTGGTGATATTTCATAGGTTTCCTGGAGATATTTGATAGGTGTCCTAAAGATATTTGATAGGTGTTCTAAAAATATTTGATAGGTGTAATTTAGATATTTGACGGGTGTCCTGGAAGATTTCGATCCGTGTCCTGGGGATATTTGATGGGTTTCCTGGGGATATTTGATTTGTATACTGTAGATATTTGATGGGTATCCTGCAGATATTTGATGGGTGTGCTGGAGATATTTGATGGATATCCGGGACAATTTAGTAGGTGTCCTGGAGATATTTGACGGGTGTCCTGGAGATGCTTAATGGGTTTCCTTGAAATATTTCATAGGTTTCCAGGAGATATTTCATAGTTTTCCTGGAAATATTTGATAGGTTTCTGGAGATATTTTATAGGTTTCTTTTAGATATTTGAAATGTGTCCTAGAGATATTTGATCGGTTTCCTGGAGATATTTGATCGGTGTCCTGGAGATATTTGATCGTTGTCCTGGAGATATTTGTTGGGTGTCTTGGAGATATTGGATCGGTGCCTGGGGATATTAGATCGCCGGACTGGAAACATTTGAACGGTGCTTTGGAGATATTTGATCGGTGTCCTGGTGATATTTCATCGGTGTCCTGGAGATATTTGGTCGGTGTCTTGGAAATAACTGATTGGTGTCCTGGAGATATTTTATCGTTGTCCTGGAGATATTTGATCGGTGTCTTATAGATATTTGACAGGTGCCCTAAAGATATTTGATAGGTGTCCTAAATATATTTGATAGGTGTCCTTGTGATATATGATGGGTGTCCTGAAGATATTTGATCTGGGTTATGGAGATATTTTATCGGTATCCTGGAGATATTTGATCGGTCTCCTGGAGATTTTTAATCAATGTCTCGGAGGTATTTGATTGGTGTCTTATAGATTTTTGACAGGTGTCCTAGAGATATTTGATAGGTGTCCTAAAGATATTTGATAGGTGTATAGGAGATATTTGATGGGTGTCAAGGAGATATTTGATTGGTGTCTTCGAAATATTTGATTTGTGTTGGAGATATTTGATGGGTATCGTGGAGAGATTTGATGGGAATCCTGCAGAATTTTGTTGGGTGTCCTGGAGATATTTTATGGGTGTCCTGGAGATATGTGATGGGTGTCCTGGAGATATTTGGTGGTTGTCTTGCAGATATTTAAAGGGTGTTCTGGAGATATTTGATAAATATCCTGGAGATATTTGATATGTGTCCTGGAGATATTTCATCGGTGTCTTTGATATATATGAAGGGTTTTCCTGACATATCGGATGGGTTTTCTTGACATCTGATTGGTTTCCTTGACATATATGGTGAGTTTCCTTAACATAAATGATGAGTTTCCTTGAGATATTTCATAGGTTTCTTTGAGATATTTGGTTTGTGTCCTAAAGATACTCGTTAGGTGCCCTGGAGATATTTGATGGGGGTTCTGGAGATATTTGATGGTTGTCCCGAAGATATTTGATGGTTGTCCTGGTGATTTTGAATAGGTGTCCTGGAGAGATTTGATGGGTGTCATGGAGAGATTCCATGTATGTACTGGAGATATTGATCGGTGTTCTGGAGATATTTGAACGGTGTCCCAGCGATATTTGATCGGTATCCTGGAGATATTTGATCGGGGTCCTAAAGATATTTGGTCGGTGTCCTTTAGATATTTTATCCGTGCCCGGAGTTATTTGATCGGTGTCCTGGAGATATTTGATCGGTGTCCTGGAGATATCTGGTTGGAGTCCTGGTGATATGTGAAGGGTGTCTTGGAGATATTTGAACGGTGTCCTCGAGATATTTGATCAACGGCCTGGAAACATCTTAACAGTGTCCTGGAGATATTTGATCTGTGTCCTATAGGTATTTGATCGGTGTCCTGGAGATATTTGGTCGATGTCCTTGAAATATTTGATGGGTGTGCTGGTGATATCTGATGTGTTTCCTGGGTATATATGATAGGTGTCCTGCAGATATTTGATAGGTGTCCTGGAGATATTTGATGGGTGTCCTGCAGATTTTTAATGTGTTTCCTGGAGATATTTGATAGGTGTCCTGGAGAT
>JAGDQP010076713.1:0-10025 GCA_022664845.1 Lepisma saccharinum
ACTAACTTGATTCGTATTTTGAGCCTCACGTCCCTACTTATAGCCACGCCTTCTATTTTCGTTTATTTCTTTGTTATGTATGCGAGTTGGTGTCTATCGTTATCCTGACAACGGTTTGGAGCGTTCGGAAATAACGAAGAAGACGAATTTCACGAAAATAATTTTCAGCGTTAAGATCATGCATTCCGTAAACTTCGTTATGTATTTCCGAACAAGCCCAGCATTAATTCTCTGTTTTCGCCAACTGAATCAGTTTCTTCATCGTTTCTTCTCAACCGTTATTCAACGTCGAATAAACCGTTGAACAGGGGGACATTTCGGTACATTTACAACGTTAAGAGAACGTTTCGACACTAACATTTAATCCACATATTTTCAACGTTTGTGTGCTACTGTTGTATGCACTCTAATTCCAAATTTCACTGATAAAATATTTGAAGTATACTTTTAAAGAATAGCTCTATAATTAAGGAAACTATCTTTGATATGTTTTGGTGAAAGGCTTCAACAATGCTTTAACTGTTATTCAAGTGTTTTCGTTATATAAATATTCTTACAAACCTCACATAGCAGGCAAATACTTCCAACACATTTTTAAAATATCTAAAATTATTATTTAAAAAAAATCAGTCCTATGTCTGTTAAGGTAAATACTCATTAAAACCTTTTTCGAAAATATTTTCTAAATTATTTCGCTATATTAAAAAAAACTCTTAAAACATTTCGAATTATTCTTAATATTAGAAGTTTTTAAGCACCAAATTAGACCGCTACATTACCTGTCTATTTACGACATCGGATTTCGTAAAGTGGACAGCGACGGTAACCGTTTTATCTTTGATTGTAATGCATCAACAAGCGCGCATTCTACTATTCTACCGCTAGGACGGTTTGGTTACTTTTCAGTTCTTCCTGGCACTTCATTGATATGCACTTCGATGTCGATAGGTAATACAAAATGAACCTAGGTGTTCACATGATATGATACCTGTTTCTAAAGTAATAGCAGCAGTCAAGATATTTCGTGATGTATAAGCTTCCAACTACCACCCAGCTCATATGGCATTCACACACACACAAGTTCTCAATTTTTCTTTATATTACATATGCGGGGTGATTAGTCAATATGGTGTAATAACGTACGTTATTAGGATGGTGGATGACTGAATGTTTTTTACTTAAACAGCAATTCTGTACTGATTATTTTCTTAATACATTAGTGATCAAAAGTATCGGACACCCCGCGAAACGTGTGTTTATTATAGAGGGCGACACAATACTGCCATCTACCTCGTGGAACACATGGTCAGCGATCTCAGTAGTCAGCCTACAGCGCGAGACAGCAGAATGGGATGGTCTGAGGAACTCACAGGTTTTCAATGTGGTCATGTGATTTGATGCTACTTGTGTAAGAAGTCTGTGCGGCAGAATTTCACCCCCTGAACATCCCTAGGTCTACTGTTTCCGATATTAAACTGAAGCGAATACGTGAAGGGACATGTAAAACCAAACAGCTTGCAGATCGACCTCCCATATTGACCTCCAGAGACCATCGAGTGTTAAAGAGAGTCGTACGGTGTAATAATTAATCCTCCATCATCACCATTATTCAAGAATTCCAAACTCCATCAGGATATCCTCGAAGCACCATGACTGTTCGGCGCAAGGTGCGGAAACTTGGTTTCTATGGCCAATCAGCTGCCCATAAGCCATACATCTGACAGGCAAATGCCAAACACTGTCTCGCGTTGTGTAAGGAGCGTCAAAACTGACCATAGAACAGTGAAAATACCGTTGAGTGGAGTCATGAATCACTGTTTACAATATGGCGGTTTGATGGCAAATGACTGATGAACGAAATCTATCAGCCTGAATAGTGTTGACTGTGAAATTCGGTGGTAGTGGGGTTACAGTGTGGTCATGTATCTTCTGGAGAGTGTTTAACCCCTTTGTTACTTTACGTACCTACTATATCACGACAGAAAGTAACGTTAACATTATAAGCACTTTCCCGCTGCCTACCATCGAAGACAAGTTGGGGAATGACGACTGGGTCTTTCAACACGACCGATCACCCGTCCATACTGCAGGGATTCTGGGGAAGTACTTTAACGACAACGTCCCACTAACAGACTAGCCTGCGCAGAGTAATGATATGAATCCGATAGAAATATCTCTGAGGTGGTTTGAAACGCCGACTTCGGGCTGGCACACCGACCACATCGATATCTCTTCGTATTTGGGCGCTCCGTGAGGATTGGACTGCCATTCCTTGGGAAAAAATCCGCCACCTGATTGAAAGTATTCCTGCGAAAGTGCAGGCTGTCATTAAGGCTAAGGGAGGGCCAATACCACATTTCCCGAGGGTTGCCCAAACCTGTGCCCCATTTTTATGTGGGTGTCCGGATACTTTTGATCACATAGTGTATTCTTCTCTGACGACGCAGTACTTAACTCTTGGCTTGATGATTTCTTCGCCCAGAGACCAATAGATTTTCACCACAAAGGGATTTCGGAACTCCGTGAGTGATGGTCGTGCAAAATGGTGAAGAGTAAAGACTATATTATCTATTTGTGTTGTGGAATTAGTAGCTTCCTTGCTTCGAGGTTAGTACTTGAATGGAATGGTAGGAACACCGACAGAATTTTTGCACAACCCAATACGTAAGCTTTGTACGACAATTACGGATGAGTTAAAGTTAAGGAATTCAGAAAACATTCCATGCATTTTATTTAGTGCTGTATGCATATAGCCAAGATTGAAACCAGAGCTGAAAGGTATTGAAACGTAAATTAAGATTATGCAAGTTTCAGTAGCCTATATGGTCTGGGGTCAGTGCTATCATCAGAAATGTGAAATTTGGTTAGTTTTTTTCGCACAGACCTAGGGTGTCCCATGGAGGTCCTACCGACTCATTTGTTTTTCTGTGTCTTGGTATGGCAAAGAGCTTTCAAATGCAAGTTAAAGCATCAAAATTGGGCTTATAGTTTTCTAGATTCGAAACTAGCTGTATACATAGGATGCCGCTAACAGACTTATTTGTCAGCGTCACTCGAAGAACTAATGTTCTTCATGATGAATAAGCTTAGAATTTTTTTTATTGTTTATCTTAGAAAGAAATCTTTAAAAACGACTCCTATCTAGGGCTACCGGAGTACTCTTGTCAGGGATCCTAATTTTGTATTCTCTACTTTTTTTTTGCTAAATCCTTGCACTGCACTCTTTTTGTTATTTCCTTTTTTCTAAAATCGCATTAGGAATTTTCTGATTGACTCATATCTAAACTATAAATGTAAGGAGTATAGATGAATAGTATTAAGAATGGGGTATTTTTTCATATATAAGCGGGGAGGAAGAAAAAAGGTAGACAAATTTACAGTTGCAACAAGAAAGAAGTGGAATTATCCCAATTCTCTCTGGAATCACTGGAAAAATATGGTCACCTAGCCTATACATATGAATTTTGCTCCAGAGAAATCTTCGTAACATAATAGAATAGTAAAATATTAGTCATTCGCTAGATGGCTCCGCGGATGAGTAGCTAGAGTGACGAACTACAAACGATGACTGCGGAAAGTTAAAGCTTCGATCCTCACTGCAGACCAATGCCGGATCTAGAAATTGTTGCTATGGGGATGAAGTTAATTTTTTCCGCCCTTTCCATCGTTTTCAACCAAACAACACGACCGGCCCATGCGACGGCCACAACATTGCCTCGCATCAGGTAATGTACTTTTAATATCATCTCTGGAGCCTGTCGTGGCAAAGCTATTACTAACTTCAGTAAGGCAGTAGAGTTGCCAAGCTGACTTGAATCGCGTTTTTTAAAGATAAAGGTAGGTTGTATGGAATAACATAAAAAATGTCTTAACACACCGGTATTGAAACTTCGAACACGTTTAGATCAATTTTAATTTATTAGGCTTTTTAGGAACTTTTATTATTTTTATTTTTAGCTGTTTGCCGCCCTCTAAATGTGCCACCCGGAGCGCTTCCCCCCCTTTCCCTCTAGATCCGTCACTGCTGCAAACACGAAGAAAATTTACAAACTCAGTGCTCTCTTTGCAAAATGTCAAATGCAAAACGTGGTTTTGAGCCGTTGAACAGGTGGGCAAATACAACGTTACAAAAAGTTGTTCATCGTCCATTTCTTCCCGTTGAAGACAACATTGATTCTAAACGTCGAAAACCCCGTTGAAGAAGTGAATTTACACAAGTACTTATACAACGTTAAAATTAAGTAGCAGGACTATCGTTGAATTCACCTTTTTTCAAGGTTTGTGTACTACTGGGGAAAAGATCGAATGACTGTAAATCAAGAAACGTCACCTCTTTATAGGACACGCTATCAAAGTCACTAATTACTCAATTGGAGCTCGTTGCTAAATCGGCTCGAGTTTACTTTTGTCAGTACGTTCTGCCGTAGGACATTATGATTGTACTTTCGTAATCTTAGCGGTAATGTTTTGGCAAAATTACTTTTGTTTTCTATAGGAGCGTAATTCGAATCTTCGTTGATTATTGCAGTCGTTTTTTCTTTACTTTTCATTGTTTGTAGAAGATGCGTGTTTGTCTTGTGTCACGTACGATCTAAACAAATGTCGTCAAGTCGTTTTCATCAATGTGTGCATATCACATAGTTTTCCGTGCTTGAGATGACTGATATATTGTAACTTATATCGGGTTCATTATCTGCTGATGATAACATGTTATTAAGATGTACTCAACATAATTATGGTTTGTATACATAGGAGCATATTCGTGTTGTAGAATAAGATGAACATTATAAACTTCTAAATCTGCTTAACGATTCCTTGTTAATGTATCAACAAATAGATGGCGGAACATTGGGCGTTGGTTCAAATCATTATTATAGTTGTTAATCTGCTGGATGAATGTATTATTTATTACCTTTGCACACAGCAGGTTCATAATGAAGTTGCTTCTTAGTTATTTGATAACCTGTTTTAATTAATTGTTTTATAAGTTTCCGAAACAGTTGTCGCTGTATGTTCAATAAAGCATCATTACTTGATCAAAAATTGGGTGTGCAGTGTTCAAACGTAAAGACTTACATGTTTTTCATAAAGTTATTAATTCAAAGGATTACGTCCACCAATTTTCAAATAAAGGAGTATTGCGCATAATGAAGGGTCCTCTTTTGTTTTCTGCCCCTCAACCGATTTTAAGGAAATTTTGCACGTAATAACTAGATCATATGAGAGTTCCAATAATCCAGATCCACTTCCGCTTATCATGGAAAGCGCGTACAAAAATGACCACTTCCGGATTCTAATTGTTATGGTGTTGTTCAAAATAAATTCTGATATCTCCAGAACGGCTTAAGGTATCAAATCGAATTTCGTTTGGAAAGTAATAATATAATGAAAATATTGCCGTGTAAACCGAAAGACTATATTAGAATCCGGAAGTGGTCATTTTTGTACGCGTTTTCCATGATAACCAGAAGTGGTATGGACATAGGATCTGGATTATTGGAGCTGTCATATAGTCCAGATCTTACGTGCAAAATTTCTTTAAAATCGGTTGAGGGGTAGAAAACGGTACTCTTTTGTTGATCAACCAATTGATGATAAATTGAGTTACAAATATTTTCAACAAAACGAAGCTGCAGCGCCAACTACACTGAACATAATGAATAGAATTCATAAAGTGTACTTTTGATAAGGTTATTTGGGAGGAGAGTGCAGCATAAGATTCCATTATCACAACTTCATGCAGTGCTTCTGCATATCCTTAGGCTAGCTCAGAAACCTAATCAGGAGATTACTTGCATATCCTCTGTGAAGTGAGTCATTTCAGACTACTTTACAAATCCTCATTAACATTTCTAATTTCTACGTGTCTCAGTCACCCCTTGCGCGCTTTTCTACCGCGTTCAGTTTTTGGCCACTCTGTACTTATACGCTCAAACAAGAAAAACCTTAGCGTATACTATGAGTGTTTTCCTTTTTCGTGAAATAAGAAAGACGTATTATTTGTTCAAGGCGTTAAACACTTCACCTGGAGAAATCTTTATTTTCTATTATTAAAGAATTCGCAATCTTTCTTTCAGTCACACTCCATTGAAAAAAAAAGTTACAACTCACTGAGGTATTAAAGGAAAGTCCTTATGGGAGCTTTGTTTCTGGCTCAACGAATTCTTTTAAAGGTAGCATTCTCCTCGGAACCATTTCCTCTGAAGCGTAACTAAAAGTTGGCGCTGAGTTGTAATAAGAATCACACAGCACTTCAATGTGTTACTAGATCACATTTAAGATCTTTATTCAATTGAATTACAGACTTCAGAAGCCTATCAATTACTTTATTTACCATACGAATGAATATATATATTTTCTGCTCACACTGCTACAAATTTTGCACTACTAGGCAGTGCGCTCCAAGATAAAGATAATGCAGATATACTCTAAGATCTCTGAGCAAGGTTGGCTACTGCTTTGTCTGGGTAACGATGACGTAGCAAGAACGGACCTAACCTACAGTGGCCTCTGAAACACTTGGGTCTAGTGTTTCTTCCAGACGATTTTACTCGGGGGAGTTCGTGGGGAGCTTATGTAGTTTATACTACTAGTACTACAACTAATAATAATACTCTAAATACTAATACTACTGCAGATACTACTATAATGCTTTAAAACATTAAATCTACATTTGTTTTATTTACAACAATTCACATTTAAATTTAAAACTTATAAATTAATTAATTTATGTCTGATCTGATTGTTGTTTTAAATTAAAAATCTAAAAAAGGCTTTTATTGTATTGTTATAACAATAAAATTACTATTTTTATTAATTCCTTTGCGACACAATCACATTCGGTTAATAATTATATGCTTAAAGCTCAAGTTTCACAAATATCTAATCATGTGCGAAAAATCATTGCAATTTATTAAGCCGTTTTGGCGTGATGCAGGCACAAACATCGATATCTTCATTTTATATTATATAAAATGCCACACACACACATAAGAAAGTGGGGCAATCGCGCCCAGGTGGGTAATGCCGCCCATCAAATTACCCGGAAAGTACGAATGTGGAATCAACACTTATAGTGTCATATCCTAAAGCTACGAGTGGACATTCAACAGGGAGAAAGTGAAACAAATTTTGCGCTCTTTCCGGTCTTTTATGTGGAAAAAAGTGTTTTGAGCTACTGCGTTATAATTCGAATATGATCTCGTTCTCAAAGTAAGTATTAGTAATAGCTGACCTAAATAATCAGCTATACTTTTAAAATATTACCTCTTTATGTATAATGTGCAAGAATCGTAATTTGAACGTCATCCCCTAACATGGGCGGTATTATCAGCACATGGGCGCCATTACCCGAACACAGATCTGTGATTCAAGAACGTCTACTGATCCATGTGCATTGCTTTCAACAGAAGATCTTAGTTGTATTTGTTAACTAGACTATGCCCTACACATCCATGTTTAATTTATCAGAAAAAGATAGAAAAGTACGGAGATATTAGAATTTTTCCTTAAGTGGGCGGCAATCCACTTTCCTGTATATATATATATATATATTTATGGCCGGGAAACCGGAACAGGACCAGCAAACCGGGACTGTCACTCCAAAAGGCTTCTGCAACTAACTGGGAGAAGACCCCTTAATCCCTCTTGCTAAGGATTAAGGGAACAGACCGATGGGACGTCTAATGTCCAATCCATACGTTCATGTCGTGGGGCCTGTTAGTACCCAAGCAACTGTTTGCCGAACGAACATGAATGAGCTGCTCACCAACCCGCATTAGCAGACAGCGTGGTAAGTCTGCACCCGTCCTTTATCATCACACGATTGTACAACTAACGAAAGAGCATCGGAAGCCCTCATTTCCCGTAGGACGGAATGCAGCTGACAACGGCAGCGTTAAGTCCTGCAGGAAGTCAGAGGATAAAAATGCCCGGGTTTAGACCGTAGACTGCCAGGACATCGACACTGCAACTCGAACGGACCCATACGTGGAAACTCTCAGCTGTCAATCACTTGCAGGTAAGGACAAATTAGAAGTATTGGAGAATGAAATCAAGAGGATTAAGTGGGACATCATAGGACTATCAGAAGTGTGGAGGAAGAATGAAGAACAGTTGGAACTACCGTCACACCTTCTACTTCAAAGAACAGAAAATGGAAACTAACAGGCGTTGGCTTTATACTAAATAAAGGCCTGAAGATATGGATAACAGAAATTGAAGGAAATTCAGTTAGAATCGCACAAGTAATAATAAAGATAAACAAGAGATACAATATAGAAGCTATACAAGGATATGCTCCAACAACGTCACATCCGGAGGGGTAAGTCGAAGACCTATACGAGGAGATACAGAAAAATTTGGATAGTAGCAAATCGTATTACAAAATGTAATGGGAGACTTTAATGCGAAAGTAGGAACTAAGCATAGCAGTGGCACGAAAGTGGGAAACTTTGGAAAGGAAAAAGAAACAAGAGAGGAGACAAGCTAATGGATTCTCAGAAGCCAACAGACTGTTCATTTTCAAAACATTTTTCAAGAAACCGCCCTAGAGGAAGTGGAGATGGAAAGGCTCAAATGGGACGAAAAATTAAACAGATATTACGTTTTATTGGATAACAGGGAAATTCTGCAAGACGTGTCTGTTCTGAATAGTTTCAAAATCTCAAGTGATCATAGGATGGTAAGATGTAAGCTGGAACTAAATATTAGACTTGAGAAAAACAAGCTTATCAAAGAAAAAAACGCCAGTTTTAGATCTGGAAAATCTAAGGAAACACAGACAGACATTCGAAATGGAACTAAGTAACAGATTCAGCGCCTTAGAAGAGTTAACAGATGAAAAAGACATCAATAGCAGAAATAAAATACTGAATGAGATAATAAGAGATACAGCCAGGGAAATAGCAGGCATCAAACATGAAAAGAAAGAGAGCAAAATCTCAGAAGAAACTAAACTTTTGATGAAGAAATGAAGATAAATGAAAGAAGAGGAAAGTTACATAAAGAGGATCGAGTACATAGAACTAAGTTAAACCGTAAGGAAAAAATAAGAAAGATGTACGAAGATATAACGAAAATCTTGTTAGAAATACAGTCGAGGAAAACAAGAGCCTGAAGAAAACCAAACAGCAGCTTATGATAGGGAAAAAGCAAATAATCGCAGTTTAGAAGCCAGAAGGGACCACGACAGGAAATAAGGAAGGAATTATAAAAAAAATATTTGAAAATATCTACAGAGAATTTTACTGCGCCGAAGAAGAAGTAAGAAAAGAAGATTCAGAAGAAAATGATGCAGAAGTTCCAGACGTAACGAAGGAAGTGGATAAAGTATTACGGATGAAGAACGGAAAATCGCCAGGAGAAGATGAACTCACAGTAGAGATGTTTAAATGAAAAGGCGAAAAGATGAAAGATGAACTTGCTAAATTATTCTCGATGTGTCTGAGGAAGAGAAAAATACCATCAAGTTAGGATAATGCTGTTATCATCTTATTATACGTACAGTGCATAAAAGAGGACAATGAACGCGTCGAAAACTACATATCAATTGAATTGGCAGTTTGAAGAAGGAAACAAATCCAAAAAGCTGTTTTGTTGGAAATTAACAAAAACTGTATAATATGTTTATTATTTATTGACAGGAAACAATGTTTTTACTGAATATTCAAAACGGTCTTCTGATACACTCGTACTGCTCAGACAGTTTACAAGTATTGTATTTTTCCTATAGAGTTAAAAAAAAGTTGGTGGATTTGTTTCCTTCTTCAAACTTATGGAAAAAACGTCTGCACATTTCTAAGTGTTCAGACGTAAGGATGGGAACATCGACTAGAAAATGAAGAAAAACACAATAGAAACCTTCAAATGAATATTATTTACAAGAAATGTATGCACAATAAACTCGAAAGTTACAAGTAAGTAATATTTTTTTTCCTTCTCCCCACTGACAGAAATTTCGCCCTAGAAATGTAAAACTGCTTTTATTCCGTAACAGTGATAGCAATAGTTACTATATGTAAATA
>JAGDQP010076717.1:0-10025 GCA_022664845.1 Lepisma saccharinum
CCAAAAACGCTCCTTTAATTTTCCTAATAATACATAGGCCATAACAGGACTACACCCTTTCTTCTGTTATGGGGTTGGGATTATACGTTCACTCTCTACTTTTTAAATCTATCTCCTCCGAAGTTTGTGGGTCGATAATCACCAATATTTGTACAGTGATAGTGGTTCTGGAGGAGAAGGTTTATAGATCAAGCAATTATCGTAAACTTGTATGGTTTCGGTGGTAAAGAAAAAGACAATAGCAAATATACGCGACGTCACGGCGGCCATTCTGAGAAATATTTATATTTTATTATCTCGTGTCTAGTTGTTGTTTGAAGGTGGAATAATGATACCTTACTCAGGACTGCATCCGGATTGCCCAATCAGGGTTAGCAAAAATGTCACGTCACAAAGTACAAGCCGCCATCTTGCGAAATAATTAAATTTAGATATCTTGCATTGAAGTAATTGTATCAAGATGGAATAAGAAAGTATAACTCAGAATGACACCGCGAACCTTATGGATCTGTGTTCATAAGGAAAACATGTGACGTCATTTATTTTCTGGACGCCATCTTGAAAAATATTTCGGAATCTAATGGTCGCATCAATATGAAATAAAGAATGTCTTGCTCATAACTGCATCGGTAAAAAGAAACTACAATCAGAATGGATGACGTCACGAAGTACGCTCTGACATCTTGGGAAATAATTAAATTTCGATATTTCTTGTCCAAATAGGGGTATCGATGTGGATTAAACGTATGGCATCCTGGGAGGCTAAGCGCCCCTGCCCCGAAAATATATATTTCAACATCGGCAACCTATAAGGCCACCTTACCCCTATCCTATTTACTGGGATGTAAAATATTCTCATTAAAATTATTTTTGTTGTCTGCGGCGAGATGATTACTTCCGGTAAAATAATGTGTTTCGCACTATAAACGTAATCTTGCTCAGATCAATTTTTGTAGACATCGGCAAAGATAAATGCGTCCTAGTTTTATGGACAAATAGTTAAAGGTGAGTGGGTTAAGGACAAAAATTTCTAACCCGCTCCAACTTGCTGTTTTGGGGTTCGGCTAACTTTAGAAACTAATTATTATCAACAGATTCAGAATATTGACAAGAGAAGAGGTTTGTGCTGAAAAGGGAAATACTAGACATATAAGAGGGAATTTGTTTTACCTTCATCTAGTTTTAATGGATACAATGAACTGTGAGTCTTTAGGATACAGCTACCGGTATGTACAATCTTTTGAAATGACCAAAAAGCGTTCAAAGAACTAAAAAAAAAACTTTAAAAAATGATTGTGTGCAATTGAACACTAATATTATATAAAATTCAAAATCGGTGTGTTTGTTTTTCCGCTGCAAAAATATAAATTGTTCGACTAATCTGAACTAAATTTGCTGTGGGAATTCACTTGACAAGAAAAAGACCGTAGGCTATATTTTCTATCAGTACATGCACTGCTGGGCCAAAAATCTTGCAGTAAGTAGCAAATACAGACAAAAAAAATCGTCATTAATCTCGAACCACAGGAGATATTGAGGTAATTCAAAGAGTACATCACAAAGCATAACAACCCACTGAATTTATGAAATATTGTTTTCGATGTGCGACCACTTAAGATAATCGTGATCAAGCCGACATCCAAAATTAGTCACCACTGAGGTGAGCACATTGCCAAACAGCATCAGTAGTTCAGCTTTAATTGCCAGTTTGAGGTCAGCGATATTGTTGCATTGTGTGTATAGAATTTGTCCTTTCGGTAACTCCAAAGGTAAAAGTAAGAGGATTGGTTGAGATCAGGGGAGTAGGGACGTCACTTCATCCCTTTCTCCACTGACTGTTTTCAATGTCGGGCAATAACGCGGTCGTTAAAGTGTTGGGTGATGTGGTCATGCCCCATTTACATGAACCACATGTTCGCAACAGTAACCATGCCATGAGCAAATAGTAAAAAGCGGTCAACAGCTTGGCATACCGAGCACTCACTGGTGACAGTTCCATCAATAAACACTGAGCCGATTATTCCCCAGGACGATATTGCACACCACACAGTAACACAGTTCACACAAAGTGACTTTGGACTACGAAGTGAGGGTTTCCGGTGTCCCAGACCCTGAAACTCTGTTGACGTAGCCATCCAAATGGAACTGCGGACCATATCAGTTCTGGCTTAGTTTGTTATCCTGGACCATACCCACGAATGCTCGTGCAGAAGGCAATCGTTGTTTCTTTGACTATTGTGGAAGTAGCTGTTGTATTTGATTTTGTTAGGGAACAAAGCGGATCACTTCTCAGAATAGTTCTTATACATATGGCTGATGGCAATCTGTAGGGCTACATGACGCAACAACCTGTTGATTTTCGTTGGTACAACGCACGAGTTTCAGCAACTTTATAAGCATCCTGCCATCAATTGATTGAGGCGTATGCCCGAACAAAAGTCTATGTGCTGTATTTTAACGTGGCACATAGACTTTTGTTCGCGCATGCGCCTCAATTCCCTTCAAATTATCCGTTACACTGCCAGTTCATTCGAACTCCGCTATCAAATTGAGGATGGTTTGTCACTTCACTCCAAAACTTGATGCAGAATGCTCTTCGGGTCATTTCTGGACTGCCATTATTCTGTAACATCTTGCACTAGATAATCTCCTGTTGCCGGTTGTATAGTGCCATCTTGTGTCGTGTGGTGACTGTAGTACCCCTATGGAGACAAGAAATATGGTATTAGGCATATTTCTACAATTGCTACTAGCACTACTACGACTAATCACTCCATAGTAAAATTTGTTTCTTAAATTCCATGGGGTCTTGTGCTATTCTTTTTGAATGAACGAGTGTTTTCGTCCGAGACTTACGAAGATTTATTTTCATTCAGTAGTTTTTTACACCCTATACATTGTGTCTAAGTAGGCTTAGTGACAATTTTCATAGGATAACTACAATGTACCGATACTTTTAATCCCTCGCCAACGGAAGGTAACATCAACCAATGGATTTGTACTTGTTTTCCACTAGATTGTACCTTAATTGAGCTTCAGTTGATAAGGAATCACAGAGTCGATTTCGGTTCTTTTGAATCACAATCAATTCAAGGCATAATATGAAATACATTTGAACCATGCTCAACTTATTCTGCTCCGATGTCGCCACTTAACCGTTCATTTACATGTAATTCTTCTAATTCTATCTCTTCCATTTCATTTTGCTTGTTTCTCTGTTCTTCTATTTTGGTCTACAAAACCAACTCTTGGGAGGAAATGCTTTGTAGGCGGCTTGAAACAAAGCTTGTTTCTGACATCTGTAGGAGAAAGGGGGAAGATAACCGTTAGCTAAGCTAAGATTTAGTGAGCTTTAACTACCGAACAGATTCATTCTTTTTTTTAAAACCGCAATTTAAGCTCAGAAAATGTACCCAAAAGGGAGAGCCTTCGTATAATTTCTCCTTGTTTTCTTCCATTATACTGGTAGAGGAGGACTAAAATATTTTAATGTATCATTTCTGCTTTTAGCATAACTGCATTAGACTATGTTAGACTTATTAGCATACCCCATCTTTCTGATTTTGATACAAGGGGAAGTCTCTTCGCCCATTTTCTGCATTTGCAACTTAGTGGGGAAAAAATTGAAAAAGAAAGAGAGCATATTTTCAAGGATCATTTAGCTACTAAAAAGGTTTTTATTTTGTCTTTCCTCCTTTCTCTTCTCTTACTGCCTACTGTTTTTTTTTATTTAAATTATTTTTTAAAGTTACTTCTTCGTTATTCCTACTCTCATTTAGTTGCATGTCTATTCGACCTTCCTCTTTTCTCTCTTCGTAGCGACCCCAACTCTTGGGTTGGATACAATTCACGAAATCCATAAATGTCATAAAATGCTGTGCAGCCCAATTATCAGCGCCAGTTACCGTCAGTTCACAATTGTAATTTTCACTCAAGTCTTACAGGCATTAACGAAGATGGTAATAAAAAAAAGGAGAAATGAGAATTATTGACGACCTTGGCATTTGCTCCTTTTTAAAAGAAAAAAAAAAGTAGCATTTCTGTTGAGATTTATAGTGACGTACTTAAAATACTGCAGAAAAGTATAGTATTTATTTTTATATTGTTTATGAATGTTAATTTTATATACACGTGATTTTAAAAGGAAATATGTGCGAATTTGAAAGCTTTTTATAAAGAATAATAATAACTGAAACCTCAATTATATTGACTTGCTTGAAAAGTTAATACTACTTTTGTAGAATGTTTTGATATCATTGTATTCCTAAGGCGACTTGAAGGTACTATTATTGTGATATGTTCCTCAACGAGTTGAGGAAGGAAGCAAGTAATTATATTGTTTGTGAACTACATAGTATATATATATACCACTACAGTCAAGGACGACGTGGACTGGACGCAGTGGTGTACTACAGCTGAGATGTGACGTCCTGGAGGAACCAGTTGAAGTTCGTCTCTCGACCCAGCAAGAGGCAGGTGTGTGCATAGAGTGTAAACAGACGTACTGTCTCTGTTGTGAAAGGAGTTGAATGCGCCCCGGCGGACTTGGAGAATGTCGCAGTTTGAGCAACGGGTAAACATCAAGTTTTGCCAAAAACTAGACAAATCCGCAACAGAAACATTGCAGATGATCAGGCAAGTGTACGGTGACAACGCCCCGGGCCGCAGTGCTGTGTTTAAGTGGCACCAACGATTTGCGGAGGGTAAAAACAGTTTAGAGGATGATGAACGTACTGGTTGTCCAACAAAAGTCCGAACTGAACGCAAGATCGATGAGGTTGCAATGGTGGTGTGCGCTAACCGTTCCCAGTCGGTAGACGACATCGCAGCAGAAGTACGGATCAGCCATGGTACGTTTCACAAAATTCTGACGGATGACTTGAACATGTCGCGTATCACCCAGCACAATGTGCCACGCATTCTGACACAAGACCAACGTGAAGAGCGGATGACCATTTGCGGTGACCTGATCAGTAGTGCTAACGAGCAGCCACCTGGAAATCTCCAAAACACAAAAACCCGAGTCAAGACAGGTCACAAGGGAAAGTGATGCTTGAACTGTGTTTCGACTCGCAGGAAATTGTCCACATGGTATTTATCCCACAAGGAGCAACTGTCAACAAGACTCGCTACAAGGAGATCCTTTGCCACCTACACTAGTCAATATGTCGTAAGCGTCCTGAACTTTGGCGCAGGAAGAACTGGATGTTGCTGCACGACAACGCTCCTGCACATCGCTCTGTCCTTGTCCAGGAGGGGCTGATAAGGCAGCAGATCACCCTTTTGCCACATCATCCATACTTACCTGATCGCGCACCATGCGATTTCGATCTCTTTCCACACTTGAAAGCTAAGCTACGTGGATGTCGCTTTCATTCTCCCGAGGAGATTATCACTGCCACAAAGGATGCCCTACGAGAGATGTCTGCTAACGCCAACATTTTTCAAACATGTTATCAACGAACCTTGGCAGACGCGCATCGCTGCCAACGGTGACTATTTTGAAGGTCAGTGTGGATCTGTGTAAGTGTCTGTGGACGTTCACGCCGCACAGGAACCATGACGACATCTGAGTTCTACTGGTTGCCTATATTCTAGGTGCCAGTCCACGAATTTATTGACTGTACTGGTGTGTATATATAGGGTGTTTCACTAATGCTGGACACTAAAAAATAACTTTAAAAGGAATAAAAAATTTAAAATGTGCGCAGGTAACCTGATACCTACGAAAGGGGGACACCTGACCAAGCACACGACAACAGTGTCACATAAGCAGTGTTGCCACCCCAACCAATATTTTTCAAATGGCACTACGAAAACTGTTAATTGATAAATCTGCGAAGCAAAATACGTTTAATGATACCAAAATCGATGCTCAGTGTCGCCAACGTCGGGAGATATGAAAGATCAAAGATACACAATATTAGATCAGAAACATGAACACGGAATGAAAATAGGATGTGGTCTTAACAAATGCCAAAATTAAAGTTCATTACAATTAGCAGTGTTACCACCTGAGACGTCGAAAGAACGGGAAATTTACAATCGCTATTTACGCAAAAAGTCACAAAAATAAACATGAAGACTCTCTGAGGGTCCAAAAACGTAATGACATTTATTTGGAAGCAATATCACAAAGCGTTCACAAGATACAACAAAGGTGGGAAAAGGTGGCAACATTGGAGGGACATTTTTTATCCCCCAAACATCAGTGGACAACACACGGGGCTGCAAGGAGTATGGAGAATATTGGTCTGCAACCCGATTGCCAGGATGATCGCTTCGCGAGGTACAGCGATGATGGCGGTAGTAAATCCTTCTCCTCCTATTCGATAATTTAATTATAAAATATAGACAAAAAGATAGTACGATACCATTGCATATGCAAGTTACTTTATACATTTGCATAATAAACTACAGCAGGTATACAGAATAAAAACAAAGCTTTTAGCAAGTAAGGTTTCCAAATACTGTCTTAAACTAGCATCCAGATTACCTCCACTGCAGTGCAAAACAGCTGTGATAAGCGCGGAGCAGTCGGTAGCGTGTCATTCTTTGGAACTTTTATAGTTTAAGTAACAGTTCGAGTCCCGCTGCTGGCATTTAATATTTTGTTACTAAACGTGAATCAGTGATAACAAAAATGTTCTATTTACGTTAGACGCACGCTTATTGACTTTTGTACATTTTCAATTAAATGTTTTAAACAGGGTGTAATTTAATTTAGTTTGGTACTGTTCAAAATTAAACTAAACGAACACAGGAAGAAAACTGAACAATATGATGCAATATATTAAGAGCCATTATTATGGATTGAATTCAATTGAATTTATTTTAAGACCTTTAGGCATCTGAGGCTCAGGCCAGGATAGGGTGGGGGAAAGAACTGTGGTAGGTAGATGGCCAGGACTTATTTTGTAAGTACCACCCTGTCATTTGCCTGATCGATCCCAGGACCTACCAAATGCTAAACCAACGCTCTACTACTTAGTCACGGCAGCTCGGTCCATTATTTTGAAATTTATGTACAAGCCTCTGTTTAATACATCTTTTAATCCAGGCATCGTATGCGTTTATCTTGATAGACGTGGTTCGGAGAATTCACTTGTGGTCGCTTTGACTGCTGTGAAGCGCCGTAGTGATTACGGGTAAATACTCTTATCTTTTGTGTAGCCCACACTACTGTGTAGACTTGGGGCACGATATCTTAGCTAGTTTCATCTATAAACATCAAAGTGAACCCATAGAGCGACCCGTGAGATTAGCAGTAAAAGAGAATTAAGAAGTCAGTAGCAGCAAGTGATGGACCATATGGACCATAAAGGAAAGTCGAATACAAGGAGTAAGTCAAGCGGAAGTATTTCCAAAGACATCACCAGAACTGAAGGTTCTTTCACAACTTTGAAAGTGGCTGTTTTGTATGCCACTATTAAATACTTACGAATGTTTAAAATAAAATATGTTTATCACTAACTATATTGAAATGACATGTAATTCAGAATATGAAACTACGAGGGTTGTTCGGAAAGTTCTAAGAATCGCTCAGAGATGGCGTTGCAATCAAAAAAAGCATACGCATTACATGCACATTGTATCTATTCTGAACGCGCAGGGAAACGTGCATCGCCACTCGCCCCATAGTCTTGTTTGCAGAGCCACGAGAAGGAGAAAAATTGCTGGTGATCTGTGTTTAAAAAGTATCCTATGCAAAATTAGCGCGCCAGGGCCACCAACAGAGGCGCCGGAACGTGGGGCTGAGACCTCTTGAGCCCCCCACCCCAATATTTACATTTTTAATGTTCTTATTTCTACAAATTGTTTTCCTTGTAGTTTTTGAAAACTCGAACGTCTTATTTATTTATTTTTCTTTAAAGCATAACAAACTTTTCTCACAGTGATTGTAGATTAAGTATTTCTATTCCTGTTGCATAAAGACGTTTTTTCTGTCTTGTACTGTTTGGCGGTGACGAATGTTATTTTTAGTGGGTCATCTGTTGTTGTGTTGTAGTCTGTTTTACGATGCTCACTGTTATGGAGTAGAGCATGGTCGTAGGGGTGGGGTCAATGGACCTTGCCGCTTCCTGCCCTACCCTCAGAAAAACTGCGAAATGCACTGATATCACCCTCAAATACCACATATTAAAAAAATCTGTTTTATCCTTCTGAGAAAAACAAGTTAATGATGCTCAATACGTTCGTCATTCATTGTTTTGTTTTTGCCCATTGAGAGTCGTGTTTGGAATGTCGTATACGAGGGAAGCCCGTAAAATTATCAGGAATGTGGTCGATTTCTTTGACCCAAATAAAGAGGCTACAGCCCGCTTGATAACTCTCTCTCTCCCGTTTGGATAGTACATTCAACTGGAGGTTATTGTTTTATTATTTTGGAAAGCTTCGGGTTGGCGTTTCGACAATTTTTCTTTTTACAGATTCGAAATGTTAAATAGGTATTTGGCAAACTTGTTTGAATAAATACAATTTTCAAAGTAGTTTCTCTTAGGCTATCAGCAATTCATGCTAGTAAATTTGATCCTGAAGGAGAAGGAAAAAAATTCCTAAATCTGTTTTGTGATCATCTGTAGAATCTTAAATTGAAGCCTGCAAATAAGATTTCCACCACCCTTTTTCTCATAAAAAAAAAAAAAAAAGACTGTGTACGAATGCTCAAAATTAATTTGTATGTCAAGATTTTCACAATTATATTCTTTCGTTCAATAGATTATTTGAGCGGCCGGAGCTCAGTTAGTAGAGCGTTGATCTCGCATTCTAAAGGTCTCGTGATCGATCCCAACGGCCGCCCATCCTGACAGGTATTTCCTTAGTTATGCCAGGCAAATGTCGATAAGGTACCTTAAAAGTATGCCCTAGCCTACTTCCTTTCCCAACCGTAACCGGCCTGAGATACATTTGCCTAAAGGTCAACAATAACATTGAAATTTCTCATTGTCAAAAGCCATTCATTCATACATATAATTGGAAAGGGTTTTTCAAAGTAATTCATATACAGTATGTAAGGTGTATTGATGTGTTCCTTTATTCAGTATAGTTCACTCACTCATTCGTCCATTTAATCAGTGTTGTTTATGTACGCTATCTCATATATCATTCGATGGTGTTCTGTAAAAAAAGGCTCTTTTTAGGTAGATTTAGAAGAAAAATATACCTATTGAGATCGATACGATATGAAAGTATATATATATATATTTATATATTAACGCGCTAGCGGCCATAATTTTGAAGATATTTGAACCAAATTTTTATATGTTGTTTCTAGGCTTAATAGCTCGGTTAAGTTCGTTAATGAGCAAAATCGGTCGTCATCTTGGATCCAAAATGGCCGCCGAACCCATTGTTGTATAGAATACAGGGCCTAAACCGCTGTGGCTATTGAAATCAAATTTGGCATAAAGGTACAACATCACTATTTGATTACAAAAATGTTACCTAATGAGTTCAAAGACGCCATCTTGGATCCAAAATGGCGGACCTAAAAATCCATTTTCCACACCGTTTGAACTAGAGATACGAAATTTGGCATAAAGGTGCATTGTGACGAGTAGTTTAGGGAAATATTACAACATTTGGAAAAAGTCGCCATCTTGGATCCAAAATGACATCCCAAAATCCCATTTTGCAGACCTTTTGAGCTGGATAAATGAAATTTTTCTTGAATATGTACCATCACAAGTAGGTCACGACAATATAAAAAACTTTCAAAACGTCGTCAACTTTATCCAAAATGGCCGCCCCAAAAACCCAATTTCCAAATCATTGAAGGTATATGACCAAGAGTAGGTTACAATAAATGGGGCAAACCTCCCCTTTGGGGGAACAGGCTGTGGGAGGGTGCAGGTGGACACCATGGTGGTGTAGTGCTGCAAGGAGATTTTGGTTAAGATAAAGGAGGCACATCCTATAAAAAAAAACACTGAAGTTGGGGGCGAACCCCCTACGGGGGTCTGAGGGGCAGCGCTCCCAGCGAAGCAAAGCGAGTATATATATATATATATATATATATATATATA
>JAGDQP010076718.1:0-10025 GCA_022664845.1 Lepisma saccharinum
CTTGTTTCATTATCTGAAACTATCCTCGAGCTCACTAAGTTTGGATATCCACTATTCTGCGATATAGATATCAAATTCCTCTGTTTGTTTCCGGAATCGACGAAGATTATACGTAAAAATAACTTTTCACACATTCAGAATTTTAGTCAGACCCGCTTGAAGATCTTCACGTTAATTTTTATCATCCCTAGTCTCGTTTAGTAACCTTCTTGTAACGAGTTTACACTTTTGTATAGATCTCTAATGTTATTTATCTTAGCGTTTGCCTCTATTTCTTGAATTTTCTGCGTCAAATTTTGTTGTTGTTGTTGTTGCTTCTAACCCTGCGTATGGCGTTGCGTTGCGTGTTATGATAAACTACGTAGTTGCTTGCATTTGCTTAGGTTTTGTTGCTTAGCCATCGCTGCTTCGCTTGGTTACGTTCCTTAAGAAGCTTAAGGCATTCTTTTTTAAATCAGTGCTTTTTTTCTGACGCTTCCTCTCACCTACACGTTATTTCACTGCTCTCTTCAGTTTCACGAATTGCTTCCCACGTCTTACAAGAGACATTATCAGTCTGCCCGGGATCGAATTCCTCTCGTACTTTCGGCAATATCTTAATAAACGAATTCTAGTAAGTAACATTTCTCGCAACATGTGCAAAAGGGACAGTAAATATATTTTAATAATGAGCACTTCAGTTGAGATTTTCAGCTCATTCAGTCCAGATATTTTCGTGCAAATGTTTATCTTATTTTGTGTTTTTCTGCTTTCTACCTCATTCTCTTTCAAAGTAATTTCCTATCGCACGTTAATATTTTTTAAAATTGATGAATTACATCTTATCAATATAGTAATTAAATATAAAAGTTCTTAGAAATATATTTCAATTGGTTTATGTGAGCTACAAGAAACATTTTTCGTATTTAAACCTGTTTTATCTCAAATTTCTCTAAGTGATGCTAACGCCTGTAATTTATATGATTCCGTAATACACGTTCTCATTCTTTTCCCTGCAAAATGTGTTTGGAGGAAGAATTACATATCCTGGAATGATAAGCATTCAAGGTTATCCACTAATCAAGTTGGGTTGCATATTCAATAGGCGAACACTACCACAATTCATATAGCTGAAATGAGCATTCAAGGGGGTCAAAAATATATGCTCGCGATTGTACAAGAAAGAGGACAAAGAACCGGTCGAAAACTACAGACTAATTAGTTTGCTTTCAGTTCTATACAAAATGTTCACCAAAGGTGTTTTTGAATCGCATTGAACGAGACTTACATTTTAACCAGGAAAGGGAACAAGCCGGATTTCATCGTGGATTTAGGACACTGGACCACATACAAGCAAAAATTGAAGGAAAATATGGAGAGAATTAATGAATATGAGCTTTCACTATGCCTGGGTTTCATAGATTTTGAAGAAGCTTTCGATTCGATCTCCTTTGCAGCAGTACTTAAATAACTTGAATATAAAGTCATAGAAAATCCATACACGTTACTGTGAAACATTTATTCGACTGCCACACCTGTCATTATACTACATCAAGAAAGTGAGGAACTTAAATTTGGAAAAGGGATAAGGCAAGGAGATTCAATTTCTGTTTAAAAAAAAAAAAAACTGTGCTGGAGGGAGTGTTCCAAAATTTAAACTGGGATGAAGCTGGAATAAAAATCAACGGCGAATACCTTCATCACTTACGAATCGCTGATAATATAATCCAATTTGCTTCAACTGTAGAACTACAAACCAGCTGTGTAATGAGAGTTCGAGAATACTACTTAAAATGAATTTAAGTGAAACAAAACTAATGTACAATCAGTATGCTGAAAAGAAGGAAATAAAGATTCACGAAAAGACAGTAGGCATGAGTATGTTTACCTAGGGTAGCTCAAAACATCGAATGCCAAGTTGAAGGATGAAATAAATAGAAGATGTAAAATGGCATGGAGCTCTTTTGGATGGCTACACTTTATTTTTAAAAGCAAACTACGAATGTGTCTCAAGCGAAAAGTTTATAACCAATGTGTCTTACCTGTGATGATGTATGTCTGTGAAACTTGGACATTGAATGCGCAAACGACTCAAAGATTAAGAGTCTCACAAAGAGCAATGGAGAGATGCATGCTAGGAATAACCAGGAGGGACAGGAAGAGAAATGAACTGAATCGTGCCCAAACAAAGGTAGAAAATATAATCAAGACTGCGAGAAAGATGAAGTAGAGATGGGCCTGTCACATAGCTAGACGAACAGTTGGGAGATGGACGCCGAATGTACTACAGTGGATTTCCAGTCTCAGACCGAGACGACGTCCAAATGCATGATAGGTAGATGAAATGAAGCGTTTTTCAGGAGCTTCATGAATGAGGATAGCAGTAGACCGCGATACGTGGAAAGAAAAGGGGAGGCCTTCATCCAGCAGTGGATAGAAAACAGCTGAATATGATGATGATTAGGTGCTTCTTGGCACCACCAGACTTTTTTTTTCCGGAATCCATCAACTTCCAAACTCTCGTTGCTATAAACAGAGTTTTTACTCAAAATGTAAAGATTGACAAACGTAGAAATTAGCGATTGAAAAAAAAAAAAAAAGATGCCCCATCATCGAGAACACTTTTTCTGAGTAACAAGTATATTGTTTGCATTCTAGAGCTATACATACTGTGGATATGCTGTTGACTTTAATTCACTGTCGAGTCAGTCTGTTATTTACAGTGATGCGTATAGAAGTCAGTAATTTAGTTGCAAGAGTCTTACGCTCAAGTTTTCATCTAACGGATTAATGAAGTTGCAATTGGATTCACCGTCCGGAAACATTCTTAGAAGGTGCCTTCTGGTTCGTAAAATTAATTAATAGTAAGCTTCTATAAGGAGGAAATGTGGATGAACTTGCAAGAATTGTCGAACAAAATAACTAAATTATTACTTTTTCAGTAATTAACAACAATAGAGGAAAATCTGAGAAGATAGTTGTTGACTTCGGAGATATATAAAGATTGATAATGCAAATTTAATACCAGCAACGGATGTGAAATATGTTGATTAAAAACTGAAGCAGCTGACACACACACACAGGCACAGAAAGAGAGTTGGCAGAGACAGAGACAGAGAGAGAGAGAGAGAGAGAGAGAGGATCGATTAAGTAAACCAACTGCAACATACAGTTCCGTTAGTCAGCTGTAAAGATGAAATTAATTAACTTCCAAGAAACACTGATTTCGATTAGTAGATTAAAGAGCGACGCTACCTTCACAAAATTAACTGTTTTCTTTCTTATGTTCTTTCTTAAATACTTTAGTCGACTAAAATGTATTTTGTTAACGTAGCGTAGACAGCAGCAAAACACACTTGGAAGCCTTAATTCCTAATCATTTTCCTTTTAAACGCTATCTTTTATCCTGTTCTCTGGGTGATAAGCAATTGACATTGTAGTGTATATACTGTACTTGCTCGAAGCATACGTTTTACTAAATAAGTCTTTCATCAGACATTAACCATGCATCGATTACCCTTTCCTTTTCTAGTAGTGTTCATTACACCTGGTACCAGCAGTAACTTAAAAATATTTTTAATACCTCAAATCCTCATTAACTCTTTTTATTTGTCTCTTAATGAACTTAAAGGATCTTATGACTGACAATCAAATAATATTGAATGTTCTCGCTCTCTCACTATCAGTCAATAGTATTAATCTTATTCTTCTCAGAACTCGAAATATAAATATACAGTAATTGTAATTTGTAATTTCCTTTATTTCAGCAGGCGAGGTTCAGCTAACAGCTGTTCTTCCACCTAACCCTTGTCAAATCCTACAATAATACATTTATGTATTAATAAAAAAAACGCACAAAAATAAAATAGAAAAGACAAAATAAAAAACGTACATGAAAAGTGCCATATTTACAAAACACTATAAAAACATATTAAAGTTACGTTTCACTAGTGGAAGAGCATAGTTTTTGCTGATTAAGTAAATGTGCACTTACAAAAGTTTTAGATTCACTAAGCCCTTTTGCACATGTAATTGCACTGGGCAAAGAATTCCAGGCTTTCGCAGCTGGATCCTACAAACCTATTTTTCTGGATCCTACAGAGAAAGATCCAGTTGTTTGCGTGAGTTTGTATCTTGGACCATCATATGCTGACCTATCACGTGTAACGTACTTATGGATACTAGACCTAGAGATAAGTTTTCTATGTAAATAAACCGGTGATTTCTTGTGAATAATGTTGTAAATTGTGCAGCAGAACCTTCTTCGACACATTGCCAAAATATTGTTCTCCTTTAATATAGGGAGAATATGATCGAATTTACCAAGGTTGAAAGCAAAACGAATGCAGGAATTTTGGACTCTTTGAATGGATCTGACTTTGTTGATTTGAAGGGAGCAGCTATATACAGCATCACCGTAATCAAACAAGGGCATAATTAGTGTCTGTACTAGATACAATTTTGTTTTTGCCGTGAGAAAGTCACGTGATCTATTTATTGTAAGAAAGTCACATCTTAAGTTATTTTGTGCACGTGAGTATACGTTAGCTACATGAGGATTCCAGCTTAGATTTATATCCATTAATAATCCAAGATTTCTAATATTAGATGAATATCCGATGGTATGGTTACTTAATTTTATGTTTAATTCCGATGGTTTCAGTTTCTGAAGGTGGATAGCTGTCCCTATAACTGTATAAGCACATTTTGATGGATTAACGACTCATTTTTTCTTTAAGTCTTAACTCTTGAGCTACGCACGTATCACATATAATAGCACATTCTATAAATAAAATTGACGTTATTTGGAAGAATTAAGATATAAATAAAGAAAACGGGCCGAGGAGCAATAGCAAGCGTTAAAAAACTGATTAAGAATGGAAAATTTTGGTCTACACTGGATTAGACTGGAAGTGGACAATCTATATTAATTGTTTCCTTCGCTATCTGGCTTCATATACTCATTAACTTTTTATTGGCATCGAGCAGTCCAGTATCGTTTTAGATAGCGGCCAATGGTCAGAAGTCATATAGTGTTTCCAACGTAACATGAAATTATTATTTTTCAAATGGTATTACGTCAGGTGGTTTACACACAGTACAAAATGGTTTCTTAAAACGAAAAAAAAAATGTTATCTGTGCACCCAGAAACTGCTATACTGATATTATTTCAGGTTGATGAATTCAGGTTTTTATTACATGAATTTGAATATATTTGGGTATATGCGTAAATATTGCCATAGTCTGCACACACGACGTCTCAATTTCTTCCTACGCTCATTCCTGCCCATCTTTCTCTCAGACAGGACGGGCGTAGACCATAGTACTGTTGCCGCCTATATAATTAATTTTATCTTTATCTTGTGCTCAGCCGCTAAATATTTGCATATCAATATTGAATCATATGTTATACAGTATTATTTGATGAGATTGGTCTCGTCGGACAAATTAATTGGTTATTAAAGGTAGTTACCTGGTCACTACGTAGTTTTTTTAAAATCATTATAGAAGAAAGTAGAATATCTTATTACAAAGGAAGAATACAAGTTTCTTCAAGGATTAATATAAATTGAAATAAATGGAAAGAGAAGAATTACTGGACCCGATAATCTGCTAAATTAGATTGATAGAAGAAACTGATTGATAAAACCAAAAAGAGACAGGGGTTGCAAGGATGATGAAGAAATATCTCTACCCGATAGGCTCAACATGAAATGTAGTTTTATCATTTAAAACAAAACAATTTCTATTTTCTTCTCAGTGAACATATTTCTTTTCCATTTATTCTTGAACTGACAAGAAACCAGGAAGTACGTGCCAAAATCGGACATTTTACAAGTTTATTCGGAAGAGAACTTACCGTTACAGATCATATGAAAGAATTAACTGCTGCGCTGGAGAGATACAAAGAAATGTAAGCTTTTCCTAATTTTGTCGTTGTTTCTAATGCAGTTTGGTGTTAAATACTTTAAATAGCGAAAAGAGAATATTAGATCTGCTAGATTGCTGTACCTAAACTAAATCCTACAATGAAAGAGGAGGGGACAAACACGTGATTAAGGGCGTAAAAAGTAGAATACGATTTACTCGGCTGTAGATTCGGACTTCCAAGTCGTCAATGGGGATAGACAGCGAAGGAAAGTTCTGACATGTAATCATGAATTAACTAATAGTTATTTCTAAAGTCCGGTGAACGTTTTCGTATGAAAGTAGATTCTAAATTCACCCAATAACAACGACAAGCATCGCAAATCAGCTGTAGCTCAAGATAATGAAAACTGTAAACTTTGTCTACATTCTCGTCTCTTCTGAAATACAGGTTTTTGCCCACGCAGATCCTCCTAACGATTATTTTGACCTAACGATTTCTCCGCCATATTGAGTGAGAAATGTGGAGAATATTGAAACTTTCGTATGTCCGTTAAAAAAAACTTAATTAGTTAGTTATCCTTCGAGTTGAGAAACGAATTTTACAGTGTGGTGTATAGCGTTTTGTTCGTTTCTGAACGGGTTTGTTATTTCGGCCATCGGTGATGTATATTGTGCGACGTAAAGAGAAAGCCTTTACTTTGAATTGATGAACAGTGAGATTAATTAAATGTGTTCTATAGAGAGAAAGTGCGCCGTAGGAAGGAATAATGAGAACACTATTGGAAACTTTTTATATTTGGGTTTTGAAAAGAATAGAAGAAATAAGAGATTTAAAAAATAGCTACTGTGGGCATACTGGAGAGAGTAGCTGAGACAGAGGAGAAATATACGGCATAACGAAGAAGCTGGGAAAGAAAAACTGCTTAGGATATTATCTATACAGAGATTGTGTACTGAACTATACAACTGAATACATGGTTAAAAATAAAACAAGAATATGAATAAAGACTGGTACAACGCAGATGTAGTATTTGAGCAACGGAACCAAGAATGTTAAAGGAAGTGAAATAGCGGAGTCTTTATTCTAACTAGTAAGTACTATCGTAGTAGTTAACACTCGTTCATAATCATCAATTCACCCCATCTCCTTATCTAATAGTCAAAGTTCCTGGGTTCATTCAAACCACGTCTTCTCTGACAGTGGTTTCTCCAGGTTATTTTTTTTAGCACCAAATGGTAAACATTGACATGCTACTTCAAGTCCTGACTATAAATTCAATACTCGATTCAGGCATTTACCTGATATGAGTGTGCGGAAACAAGGGTATCGGTTAGAATGGTCAGTTCCAGAGTTCGATTCCAAATCGTTTCGACAACGAGACGAACCCTTTTCCTGTGAATAATCCCACTCCACTTATATTCTTTTATGACAAGACCCAAAGGAATTGGGCATGGTACGTCAAGTGTTGAGAACAAAAAATTACAAATCCTTTAATTTTTTAAATAAAATAATAAACAATATTATTTTATTAGTTCTATCATCATTGCAATAAATTTTCTGTGTGCCATATTACAGAGATGCCTCCCACAGTGTTTTCATTCGAAAATTATTGTTTCACGTTACCTATAATATAGTTTATAGCAATGATTTCATTTTCAAATAATCATTACCAGAGTGAAATATACATGCTAATGTGCTTATGTCTCTATATTGTACAAATAAACATGATATACTATAATTTATGTTGACTCTAACTGCTTTGCTACATTTCCATATTGATGTGATTGTTTCTAATATAGATTTATAGATAATGAGACTACACAGATATAGTCTAGTTGCTATTTGATATGTTTAGGTAATTTTATTGCTAGTGTTCGATTAAGAATTAATTGAAATAATGAACAAAATTACAACAACAAAAAAGTAATATTTTAGATTAATATTCACTGTCTTTTTCTTCAGAGTCGTATCGAACATCGTATTTCAGCAAACCATTTCAAAAGAGCGGCCGTTGCTAGAGCGTTGGCTTTGCACTCGGAAGATCCCAGTAGCCGATCATCTTGACTGAGTTTCTCCAGAATTTCCCCCTCAAATACCTTCAAAATCGACCCTGGTCGACTAATTCCTGCAACCTTTCTCCTACCCTATCGTGGCCTGAGTAATATATACCTAAACCCCATAAATAAATTCAAATTCAAACAGGGAAGGGAATTACAACAACCAGGACATTTGTTAGTATTGCCAGGAGAAGTAGTCAAAACTGGATGCCTCCCCAGTGCCGATTCGAATTAGGCAGCTATGCCTAATTCGTCTATCACAGAACTAAAACTTTCTTGTGGAGAAATATAGAAAGGTAGCGTCTATGACCAGGTTCTGTGACGAGATTAAGCAACAGATTGTTGAGGCAATTGCACCTGTTATCTTAAATGTACAGTATTGTTAATGCATCCAGCTAGATGGATGGATCTGGAACTGTTACTTCAAAAATTTTACTCAAGTGTGAATAGCTACCGGAGATTCGGAACACGATGGCATAAAATTTGTTCCCGTATCTTATTTTGTACTGAAATGATCAGTTTTGAGATGCCTGTCTGCATTATTCTTGGTAGACCCTGTTTTTATCATGAAAGAACATTTTATGGGCTATTAAGCAAATTTTAATGTTTTACTTTATTCTTTAATTATCATGTTTTTTGTAAGTATCCCTAACGGTCTTTTCTGATAAAACTAACTTTTATTCTTTGTTAATTCCTAGAACGCCATGACATTGGGCAGAGTAAACAAGGCTGAATCTAAACTGGCTGTGATGATTGGAGTGATGATTGCTGCCTTTCTGACTGCGTGGACACCTTACGCCGCGATGGCACTCATCGTAGCATTTGGAGATCCCACGTTGATTACTCCTGGATTGGCTGTGATGCCTTCTCTAATAGCCAAAAGTAGCATTTGTTATAACCCTATCATATACGTTGGACTTAATACACAGGTATGCAAAGTTATGTGTCAGGTTTCTTTCCTAGATATAGGCGTAACGAGTTTCCAAATATAAGTTGGAAACATTTTATTGATTGTTTAACTCTTAGAAAGAAGAATGACTTGGGCCTGAATCCTGTGTAATTTCTAACAAAGTAATGCATGGAATTAATTGTTTACCTTTATCGCATTCTCAAAACTGCAACTTATGATACGCAACAATAAGTATATGTGTGACAACAATGGGGAATAGGGGAGCTCGTTTCCAGTTTTCTTCTTCTTCTTCTTATTTTTTAAGGAAGAAAATGCATGGTTGTATATGCAGTAAGTGGATGTAACACAGTACTATTTCGATGGTAAAGTAATAAATATGCTCGTATTGGAAAGAACGAGAATATAAGTAACTATTGTTTACAGAACCCACAAGTTCATCGTTACAATAATATCGTGATTGAATTCTATTCTGGAAAACAAACAAGCCAGTTTAAATCACGAATACATATCTCATCTCTTGTAGGTCCTCTTAATATTGTCCTCCCAACAATGTGTCGGTCTTCCCAACGATTTGTTCCCTTGGCTTTCAAACCCCGATGGAATATTATCGTTTTCTTTCCCATCCGAACCACATGAACATGACCTACCCATCTTACAAGTAAAGTACCCGAAGTGGGGACTCGAGTTGCTCATCAAGTGATACCTTAAATTGAAGCTAGTGACGAGTATAGTACACCTGTGAAATCCTAGCTGCAGAGCTCCAGTAATAACAAGGTTATGGCGGGTCAAAGTTCAAATAGAAAGCGAATTTAGCTGCTTGTGATGTCCATGTTTTGCTGATTATCCCGATGGTAATACGTCGTAAGTTGCTCCTAATAAATGGAATGTGTAGAATGATATCCCTCTCTCTGCCTGATATCCCGCTTTCTTTTATTCGTGTATGAATGTCCTTGTGCACGTTTGCTCCTGTTATTGATGTCAATAAAAGGTCTTTTTTTCTTTTCGTTCCAGAAAATGGAAGCAGGTGCTATCGTTCATGCTCTGTATGAGAAATATGGATTTGCTAATTGGAGAATGAATAGGTATGAAGATTCATTGTACAAACAAATAGTGGAGATACTTGAGGACAAGATGGAAATCGTAGAAGAAGTGAGAACTCTTGGATTTGCTGGTGACAGTGATGAAAGCGATGATGGAGACTACGGT
>JAGDQP010076720.1:0-10024 GCA_022664845.1 Lepisma saccharinum
AAGCTTGCATGAAAATTACTATTTATTTACAACTACTATCAAAAATATGGCCTTTAGAAAGAAAATAATACTATTTACAATACAAAATAAAAAAAAAATTAAGTAGACATTAGAGTGGTTTACTAATTCTACATTGCAAAGTGTGTAAATATTTACAGAAAATATATACAACGATGAACGGTGAATACAAGAGACTAAATAATAATAATAATATATTACAATGTGCATATTACATGTCGCCATCTTGAATTTTCTGCCAGCCCCGGTGCTTGTGAGATTTGATGATCAGACTAGCGTCGCAACAGGTTTTCAGTTCAGAATCCCGGATGAGGCATGGATGTCTGTGAATTTTGATGAGCATTGTAAACTCGTATCGGGACGGGCAAAGGTCATAGTTACGAAAGTGGCTCAAAACAAAAGCTAATTCATCTTTTACTTATCAAGAATTTCTAAATAATTAATAATAGTTGATTCAAGCTTCAACTGATGTGTAGTGCATCATATATAAGGTCAAGGGTTTGCGCCCAGCCATTCCGACTCAGGTTTTCACTCAGTTACAAGGCTGATGTCGGGATGGTATCTTGAAAACTAAACTCTGACGTACTTCCTTTCATATCCTCTTCCCATCCAAGACTGATTCAAACATGCCTACCGCCAGGCTGTCCAGCGAGCAATGACAAAAAGAATCCGTGACCATTTCAGGACAAAATCACATTTTTTTCAGATTGTGGTACACATACACTTATATAACGGAAAGAATAGAAGAAAAAAATATATTTATTTCATCTTCCACACGTAATAGCAGGGTCAACGTTGAAATTACTTTGACTAGATTAAAAGGGGGATAACCGACGCAGTAGCTTGAATACAAATTCTTCCAGAACATGGGAAAATCCTAAAATTCCCCGACCTTTCTCTGATTTAAAGAGAATTTCCTGATGTTTCCATGACTTTTCCCTGATCAACTAGTTTCCCTGATTTTTCCAGGTTTTCCAAAACGCTGGACACCCTGTTTATTTTTGCTCAAAGATATTGATTATTAAATCCACAGAAAGATAGATAATTTTATGGAGTTTAAAAAGCTGTTTAACGTGTAAAAAATACTGTTCTTGAGATGGCCACCCTGATTTTCATGGTTTAAAAAGCTGTTTTACGTGTGAAAAATAATGTTCTTGAAATGGCCACCCTGATTTTCAAAACACTGTTTCATTCGCCATAGAAGAGAATGTATTATTCACTGTCCTCTAATTAGGGTGGCCATTTAGCCGGAATGTCTTGCTTTTGATGATCATATCCTGTGCCAGGCTTAACAGTCAAGTCGGACGCTGATTTGCCATGCTTTTAGTTGTCTTATCTTAAAATAATAACTTTTTTGTTCCCCCTCAGATAAACACCTATTAACAATGGGAAGTTTGCAACTTTATGGAAGCATGCTCCCCCTACCCCAACTCATGGTGTGCGTAAATATTGAATGACCTATCTAAAGTAATGTAACCCAACCAAGGTACTAACGGAGCATAGGAGGTACGGAATGTAGAACCGGTTTCCCTTCTGGGAGTCAGCTTACAAAATTTCTCCGAAAGCAAGGAGTATTATATCGTGTTTCCAAATACAGAACGTAAGATGTAAAACTGGCGAATGATACGGAAAACTCGTCTGCAACTTGAATTTTATTTATTTATGGCCTTTAGGCATCCAAGACTCAGGCCGGGATAGGGGAGGGGGAACAATACGGGAAAGTGTCGGCCAGGGCCTTTGTTGAGATGCTATCCCGGCATTTGCCTAGTGTGATTGAGGAAAAACCTCAGCCAGGACGGTCGGGCGCTGGGATCGAATCCACAACCTCCCGAACACTATGCCAACGCTTTACCACTGAGCTACGGCGGCTCGGTAAGACAACTGGAGGAAGAAATCTTCTGAGGAACGGAATGAAAAAATGAAAGATTCTAACCTGACTTTACGTAAATTGCTTTCGCTACTCGACATTAATTTGTGTCTGTACATAACATTCGCGTTGTTTTAAATTACGTTCTTTATAAATTATTGGAAACTGATTCCCGTGTATATTTGAAAAATTTTTGGAAGTGAAGATTGAAAGAAAATGCCACTGTAAAAAAATTCAAGAGATATTATACACGGTAAGATTGTGGAGAAATAACAAAAAAGCGCTAAAAAATATTTAGCTTCCCATCATTTTGATTGTTTCAATCTCACATCAGATATCTTTTAGAATATGTCAATTTTAAATATCATGACAGTACATTTTTAACCACTAGACTGCTTTCCAAAATATCTAGGCATGGTGAGGAAACTGCAAAACTGGCTTGATGTTTTCAGCTAAGAAATTTATATTAGTTCAATAAATGGGCAAATGGCAAATCTGAATCGAGGAAACTAATGGATTGCCACCTAGCGGTGAAATATCGAACGCACTAGTTACTATCTTCTGACCACGATGGGAGGTGAGAAAGGATATCGTGGATTTACAGTATCACGAATGAGCTACTTTACCTGAACGACCCCTTCCATTACGCAGTTGCTGATGTTGAATGACGTAAGCTCAACCTCGGGATAACCTACGCGGCGTTGAGTTGTCCACACAACATCGAAGACCTATCATAATCCGTCCTTCAATATAAACCGTCGAATGAAAATTAACATCATGTGACTACATAAACGAGTCAATATAAGCCTGTTAACATGTCTTCAGTAACTAATGTCAAATACTACTTGAAAAAAATTCAATAAAAACGCTTACATTTGTTGTTTTCTGCATCCAATATGAAAAGTACGAGTGATTTACTGGACCGTTACCGCTTATCTACATATTAACTCTAATTAGCTACCTTTAAAGCCGTTTCATACGTAGTTTGGAGTGCAGACGTTTGCATAGAACTATTTTCAAAACCTCCAGCCGCCTCATTTTCAAAACATTTTAATATACGTTAAACACTCGCTCATCCCAATTGTATAGATACAGCAAAAGACGGCTGCGACCTAGTAATTATCCACCCCCCCCCCAAAAAAAAAAATTTAATTTCCCCTCTCCATCTTTTTTTTTTAATATCGGCCACTCTAGTAACTGTTGACGTCGGCCCGTCACAATTATCCGTCAGGTTCGAGTTAAGAGACACTCATGCCCCTGCCGAGACTCGAACCCGATACCTTCGAGTCGTTTCCCCTTCTCCAGCAAATATGAACCTAAACTTCAGAACATTGTTTCTATTAAACTATATGTATTCACTGTCCACTCCTTTGCCACGGTTTAACCTAAAAATTTGCAGAAGGAATTCACTATATTTTAGGAAGTGTTACATCCGGCGGTTCCTATATTTCTTCTTCTTTTTTGATTTGTTTGTTTATGTTAAAGACTTCCGAAAGTAATTCATGGCATTTTAATGAAATGCTAATACAGTGGAACCTCGATATATCGAGTTCCTTGATAAATCGAAGTTCTTCCATTCCCATTGAAACTGCTATCACTCCTAGGTGTATTTTCACCTCTCTATATATATATCGAAGAACTGGTCAGGAAAATCTCGATATTTCGAATTTTCATACTTGCTTGGCTTGGTACCGCATCTCTCTCTATATATATATCGAAGTTTTGATTGGAAAACCTCTATATATCGAAGTTGTTTTGATAAAATCTGAAACACTGTACTGTATTTAGACGAAACTCAGTTCGTTCTTTGAACGACAATCGTCCATGTTGCCATCTTAACCCACCACCATTGTTTACAGTTGTTATTGCATGCACTCCCCTCCCTGAAACTAAATAATAAATAAAAAATAGAAAAAGTGCTTATAACATGAAAAAAATCGTAAATCTGGTATATTGGGAACGGGTCCGGTCCCATCAAGTCCAGATACATGAGGTTCTAGTGTACCAATTACACAAGTATTTTTATTTTTAAGTATTGTATTCCATTTGTTTCATATATATATATGTATCAACTCAACTTCCGCACCTCCCCATACCTGAAAAAACTTCTTATCACTGCTGCACCTTTGACGAAACCTTTCGAGTCAAAATCCTGCAAGTCCTGAACCCTGACTCACGTGCCACAGTTAGAAAGAGATGGGAGCAGACGTACATCTCAATCCTTTCCGCCAACCATGAAGCTGGCCTCAACTGCCTGTAACTTCCTGCAGCGCAGTGTCTTCTTCTCCTTCTTTATTTCTCTTCTTTGTTCTCCCCTTCATCCTCATTATTATTATTACTTCCCCCTCCCCTCTGATTTGCACCCTCTTATTCCTTCAGGAAGCCTGTCCTGTCCATTTGGTGTTTTCTCCGTCCCACCTCCATAACCTGGCCACACTGTCACCCTGCTTTCTGCTGACAATATGGCGTTTCCTTAACACCAGTCCCGCACCTGTCCATTTCCTCTCCTACCAGTTGAAAACGCTGTTGGTAAACCTACCAATTTTCTACAGTGTTTGTGAAGTTCGTGTGCTCGTATCTCAAGATTTCACTACTATGTAAGTACCCTTTTTCTTTCTACCTTGTTTACCATCTTATATATATATAAAATGAAGGAACAGGTAGAAAAAAGGATACTTCCATGGTAGATTCTTGAGACAGATGTACAATAACAACACAAACACAATAGAAAAGCAGTACGTTTTGCAACAACGTTTTCAACTGGTAGGAGAGAAAATGGACAGAGCAAACAAGTGCGGAACTGGTGTTAAGGAAACGCCATATTGTCCAGAGATACAATGACAACCTACAGATTCATCTTGAATATCAAGCAAAACAAATGAAAAAAAATAATAATAAAAAAGTCTCCCTAGATATACTTAAGTTACAGAAGGAGGCAATAGAATAACTAATTTTTCATATTAATGTTATCAAATCAGTCATTTTATGTTTAAAAGAAAAATATCGACAAAAATATATAACATCATCGCTTCAACCTTTAGTACTCAGGGCTTTTTCAGGAAAATATAAGATATTATAGAAAGGATAAGTCAAAGCACACTGTACAGTGTAACAGTCTTGATGTTTTATCAACTAGTGATGGCCATTTTCGAAAGTAGAGTTTTTTGCGATTTTAAAAAAAAAAAAAAAACCGTTTTTCAAAAAAAAATTCGTTTCTCGTTTTTCGAAAAATTCGTTTTTAAAAAAATCGCTTTTCGAAAAAAAAATTCGCATCGTCTTTTTCGTTTTCGAAACATTGTGGCCATCCCTACTATCAACACCTTTCTCAGTTACTCCCAACTATACAGACTGTTTATGAAATTCGTGTAACTGAGAAACAGGCCTGTAGAAACGAAAGTTTTCCAGTTATTTCCATGACATTTTCTACAATCGCTCACCAGTTCGTTAATAACAATTCAATCAATGAAAATGCTCACAGGTTTTGTGTTATATGGTCTAAATCATCGTTTTTCAGCATTTTAATATTCACGAATTGGAAAACAACATGAAAAAACTTTCAAGGATGGGGAAGACGTCAGTAAGTTAGAGGTTTATTTGACGTTCAAGAGATGCTTGACGTACAAGCAAAATAAACTTAAATCCCAATTTTGAGAATTGCCAATTAATTAAATGTATTAATTTGCCGAGGGCCAGTATAATCATTTCGCCGACCGGTCCGTGGTTAGAAACCACTGCTCTAAATGATAAGTATGATACAACGATGTCGGATGTCTAAAGAATTCACAAAAGCAAAATTGATGACTTTCTCATGACCTCTGTAGTCTGTACGACACAAAAATGAAGAATTGTTGGGGAAACAGGATTGCCACGTACACGAACTTACAAGATATGAGTCCCTCTGGCTAACTGTATTTCTTAACTCATCCTGCTAAAGGTTCATAATACCAAATATGGTTCTGGTGTATGAGAATATTGTTCTTCACACCTGGGAACATGGCAAATATACCATTAAAAAAGGTAAAAATTTCAAGGTTTACCTGATTGAAATTAATGACCTGCAACTCAATTTCATGATTTACATGACCAATTACTCAATTTCATTAGTTTTTCATGACTCAATTTTATTACTTTTCTATGACTTTCGTAACCAATGACTCAATTTGATTACTTTTCCATGACTCAGGACCAATAACTCAATTTCATTAGTTTTTCATGACTCAATTTCATTACTTTTCCATGACATTCATGATCAATGACTTCATGTCATTAGTTTTTCATGACTTTCATGACCAGTGACTCAATTTAGTTTTTCATGACTCAATTTCATTAGTTTTCAATGACTCATGACCAATGACTCAATTTCATTACTTTGACATGACTTCCATTACCAATGACTCAATTTAATTAGTTTTTTTGACTTTCATGACCAATGACTCAATTTCATTAAGTTTTTCATGAACTATAGACACCCTGGACGAGTATATGTATATATACACAATAAATACAATAATTATTATAGATTTGTAAAGCATTCATAGATTTAATTTTTGCTGTGTTTGGTGCACTGTATTGTAGTAACTACGCTTTCAATATACAATAAAACAGGAGAAAGCAAAATACGCTATTTACAGCTATACAGGATATTGTGAGTGACATCTATCGAATATTTATACAAACAGCTACGTGCGTACTAGTAACATACTAAGGTGTCTATCAGCTTTCACACTTATCTTGCTTATCTACAAAACCTGAGGATTCCCCCGGAAGAATATCTGTGATCCGGAAGTCCCCGCACAAGGTGAACTGGTGCTAGTTTGCCATTGTTCTCGTAGGAAGACTATCTTTTGTCTTATTCTCACAGGAAGACCCTGTATATTTTCTCCGTAAGACCGCCGAGGCCCAGCAACCCTCAACGCACAGCGTCAATGACTGAAGTCTTCCAGAGTTAGTTTCAGCAGCCGAATGCAGGTATAATATCTAAAGAAAGCCTCTAGTTGCTATCTTCCTCTTTCCTGTCCCAGAAAATGCTGGCCAAACGACTTCATGGATGCAACATGTAACAGGTTCAAGCAATAACTGCCGGTATAGTCTACAAATGAAATAAAAACAATGTCCCTGACATCAGCCACATCATCATCATCATCACTATTCTGATGAAAGGGACAGGTTCTTCAAGGCAAACTAAGTCTTCTCCATTCATCCCGATCTTCCTCCTTCTTTTTTGTCTATCTTCCGTAATACTGTTAATTAGATGGATTCGTTTTCCTCCTCAACTGCATCCCTTAGCATACAATATCTTGAAAAAGAAGAAAAAAGGAAGCATATAAACACTACATGAGATTAGTAAGGTGGACTTACCCCGTAATATTTGTAAGGTTACTCTCTTGATATGGTTGATTACCTAGTGATAAACATAAATGATTATGCCCCAAAGTAAATATAGACGCCGCCGCAACGACCACAAACAAGGCCATCACATTGAACACTAAGGATGGGAAAACAATTCGCCATGGGTCTGGCAACCTAAAATAAAAATATTAAAAGAAAACGTTTAGTAACAACTCGGAACCCGCTTAAATAATAAACAAACAAAAAGACTATTATAGATATAACTACCATTACCAGACATCGTTTCTTGAAATGACGTGTCTTCTTTTTTTTCAAGATTTGTTCCTTCGTTCTCTCTATGCGTTTATAAGCATTCACACACATACACAAGGTCATTGCCAGCCCCATGATTTAATGGTTATGGTCGTGAACATATGATTGCCATAGGGGAAGGCATACTGACTAAATTTAACGAAGGTTTATCTCAGTTTCAATACGTGAATGCCGATATGGCACCTGAATAAAGTCCCTAACCGCTAGTTTACACATCTTTGCCAGCAGGAAAGTGCTTACTTAGAGGTGTCAATTCTCCGACATGACAGGGAATTGGAACATAGGTGTCTGTCTACCTTGGCCACAAATTCAGGTTCAATACAATGTACGGGGTCTTCGGGAACCTGCCCAAAACAAAATTGATGCATTTTTCAACCGCGTCCTTCAAGGCAAACTAAATCTAACTAACCTAACTTATTTTTTCTTAATCAGTCCGAATGGAACATTTAGCAATGTTAGAGCTTCATTATTATTATCAACTAGCTAATTACCCGGCGTTGCCCGAATATTTATCTATTCAAATTTTCTATTAGACAGGAAATGGCCTTCTAGAAGGTTCTACAGCTTTCTATTCGACTAAACTTGGGCTTAAATGCCATCGGGACTGTCATCAATCAGCTTAGCGGCCCGCAAAATTATGGATTCGACTCTAATCTCGGTCGTTTTGAACATTTTATTTTTCATCCCTTATCACCTCCCATGCCGATGAGGGTTGAACTTAGACTTAAACAGCATCGGGAAGTCACTATTCATCTCAGCGACCCCGAAAATTGTGAAGTCGACATTAATATCGTTCGTTATCGATTATTTTTTTTACATGCTCTCCTTCCGATCCCCATCCCTAGGGGTGTATTACCCCACAGTATTCTTTTCCAGATTGTAAGTAATGTGTGTGTACCAAGTTTGGTCGAAACTGCTCCAGGCGTTTCAGGGTTATGCTGGAACATACATTTTTGTATACAGGGTGTTACAAAATAACACCGACAAATCAACCTCACGAGATTCCTGACATGGAAATAAGGAAGATGTATAGACCATGGAGGGTGCCCAACTGCCTCGTTTCGGTGCTACAGGTTGCCGAAACCGTGGGAAAATGAACTTTACTTTAGAGCGTGATATTTCCAATACCATGAAGTACCATCAAAGACTTCAAACACCTGCTCTATCCAAAATTGTGGAATGGGTGCTCAAGGGATTCCCCAAAGTAAGTAGGGGATTCCTAGTAATTCTCCGAAGTAAAGGCGGGTCCAAATAACCATGAATGGGGACTACCTTGAAGAAAGTAATAACAATTCGTTTGTGACAAGCCGATATTTCAAACAAACTTAATTTCCGGAACGATTTTGTTTTTAAAAAAAAATGCGTGGTTACATAACAAACAGGAGTACATTCGATACATTGCAACGAACCTTTGTGGTACATTTTATCAGTAAAAAGACTGTCACTGTCCGGTTAGATGCCAGTGATTACGTTTATCTCTGTACTCATACGGAAAGTAGTCTTAGTCGTGGTTATTTCGACCCATATTTACTCCATAGAATGGCTGGAAATACCCTAAATCCTTTGCGCAGCCATTGCACAATTCTAGAATTGAGCAGGTTTGAAGTCTTTGAGGGTACCTTGACCCCGTAGTTCTACTGTTAATAGTACTGAAAATGTCAAGCTCTAAAGTTCATTTCTCCGCAGTTTCGGGAGCGTATAGCACCGAAACGAAACATATGTGCACCCTCAATTGCCTATGACTTTTTTCTTTTCTTCTTATTTTCATGTCAAGAATCTCGTCGGTGTTATTTGCAACAACCCTGTGGATAGATTATGAAACGATGAGATATTAAAACACAACTCGCAAGCTTAAGGTGACCCGTGCAATTTTCTCTAATAGTGTCACACATAAGCTTTTTTTTATATATTTTAGTTGTCAAAGGCGGATTCATATCAATCTCGTTTCTTTTAACAATAAAGTTTCACACTACTGACAAATACAACTGAAAGATACATTCGTTGTTTTTGCAAAATACGAAAGCATTAGTACATCTCAGCTACCTAACAGATTTTTCAGTATAGGATAGCTACCAGTTATTTTCATTTCTGGCCGTTCGTTGGCATCTAACAAAGTCTGTCATAATCTCAGTGAAGACGCCCCCTAAAGAAAGTCAACAGCCAAAGCCTTTGTCTACGTATCATCCCGGTATTTGTCTGGTAGAACTGAGTAAAAAAAAAAAAACGTGTCAAGATCGCTAGGAGCATGACATGGATTCGTGGGTCATAATAGTGTCGATCCAAACTATGCGACCGTAACCACAAGACCACAGGGGATAGGTATATAGAATAACTAGTTCTATTTTTTTTCTGGTGATATTTTGTGCTATAAATTGTTGTGTGTGTGTTCATAAAATGATGTTAACTGACCCTGAGCATTATTACTTTATGCAAATTGTACAGGTTTGAACGAATTATACAGGTTATTTACATACTTTG
>JAGDQP010076721.1:0-10024 GCA_022664845.1 Lepisma saccharinum
TTGGCAAGAATAATTACGTATGACTAGTATTAAGTGTATTTCATATTGTTGACGGAAGTAATTGTCCAGTTTCATTTTATTTAATTAAATAGCCTTTAGGCTAATTTGTCCGTATTTAGTCTGCAACTATTGAGGTAACCCTAACATTAGGAACTTCAACTGGTAAGTTCCTTAACATATAAAAAGCGTGTACAATAGCCGGCCGGGTGGACGAGCGGTCTGCGGCGGTAGGCCATCGGCTCGAAGGTCCCGGCAGGGCCAAGGGTGTGGATTTTAAAAGCTAAAGGCGAATCGTGACGGGCCGAAGTCCAGAGTAACTACACTGGACCATATAAAAAGTTTACAAGTTTTTGCATGTACTATACTTTTCACCAGCCCCTCACTTTGTTTTTGTTATATTTCGGAAACGGTGAAGGGACAACGAAGGCAAAAACGAAGCACAATCGAACGGTAAACATAAATTTTGAATTTGAAGAGGTGGGGGTGGGCAGCCCCTCCACTTTGAACTCACTATATTTCGGAAGCCGTGAGGGGACAAACGAAATGTTCTTCGGGATAAACGGGGACAAACGAATCATAAACAAATGGCAAAAATAAATTTTGAATTTGGAGATGTGGGGGGGCTGTCGTTTCACCAGCCCCTCACTTTGTTTTTCTTATATTTCGGAAACGATGAGGGGACAAACGAAACTTTTTTCGGGACAAACGGGGACAAACGAAGGACAATCGAACGAAAAAAAGAAATTTTGAATTTGAAGAGGTTGGGGGGCAGCCCCTCCACTTTGAACTCACTATATTTCGGAAACCGTGAGGGGACAAACGAATTTTTTTTCGGGACAAACGGGGACAAACGAAGCATAAACAAATGGCAAAAATAAATTTTGAATTTGGAGATGTGGGGGGGCTGTCGTTTCACCAGCCCCTCACTTTGTTTTTCTTATATTTCGGAAACGATGAGGGGACAAACGAAACTTTTTTCGGGACAAACGGGGACAAACGAAGCACAATCGAACGGTAAAAGAAATTTTTAATTTGAAGAGGTGGGGGGGCAGCCCCTCCACTTTGAACTCACTATATTTCGGAAACCGTGAGGGGACAAACGATTTGTTTTCGGGACAAACGAAGCATAAACAAATGGCAGAAAGAAATTTTGAGTTTGGAGATGTGGGGGGGCTGTCGTTTCACCAGCCCCCCCCACTTAGTTTTTGTTATATTTCGGAAGTGACGAGGGGACAAACGAAACTTTTTTCGGGACAAACGAAGGACAAACGATTGGGAAAGAAATATTTTGAGTTTTTTGAACTGGGGGGCTGGTGAAAAGGACCTTCCGGATTTCCAGTCCCTGCTTTGATAAGTGTAACAAGATTAAACCAATTTATTTGATACATGGCTCGGTGAATACCACCTGTGTTTTGCGACGCGGCATGGGACAGGCAAGTAATTTCGCAGGATACTGGTGTGCCAGTGCACATCCTTTAAGAATCATTTTTATGATAAGTCTAGTCAATGTTGGAGAGGTGCCGCATAAGTTTTCTCGGCGATTCAATTGTAATTCCATGCAGACGTAATGTAGAATTATTGTTGAGCGGTACTGATATGAAAGGACAAGAGTATATAGATATGAACTTGTTTACAGAACACGAAGATCAACGCCTGACTTAAAAACGCATTATAAGTAAAAATTAAATTAAAAAGAAAAACACTTCCTAAAATTGTTTTCTCATTTCCGATTTTTTGTATGAAGTCGGCACCAACTTATTTACAAGTAGTTTTTTTCTTTACTTAAAAGTTTGGTTCCGAACCCTTACAAAATATTGAAATTATAAAAAAAAAATTATTATAGTATTTTTCTTTACGTTTCAATGTGTTTTTATGTCGGTTTAACTTCTCCTTTTAAAGAAGTTATTTTTACCTTTCAATGCGTTTATATCCTCAAAATCAGGGAAGGGGCAATTTCCCCCTGTCCCCATAAATGATGCCTCTGAATCGAGGTTTCATGAGAGGCTAGTTTAATGAAGCATTTTAAAAGCAAGTAAAACTGAGGGACATGCTTTACGGTTCGTATTCACCCCTAGCAGCACGGGATATATGACAAACATCTGCCTAATACTGTGAAACCTTGAATGATTTTGGACGATAATGGACCGATGTTCTGTTCTGCTAGGGACGTATTGTGTGTAGTAAACTGCGTCCATAACAAAGGGATCAAATAGAAGACCTCGCTCACCAGAGGTGAGCGCTCTAGCACTGAGCCACCACAGTCCTACTTATTTATATTTAATATTGTCAGTAATGTTTCAATATTGTATTCTTGGTACTCTGGAGGATCATACCCGTTCTCTGTCACCAAAGAATGTAACACTGTTCTGACGCAGAAAATCATAACGAAAGAATTAAATATTCTATTTTGCCCTCTAGGTCATCAGGGCACCTGGTCAGGCCAGGTCCCTCTTATCATGAAAATTTGAATTTAGACAACTATAGAATATTTTTAGTGAATTTTATGATTCCATGAGTTTCGAACATTGTTACCAAGGAAAACAAATGAACTTCAGATATTAATCTATGGCTCGTAATTTGAAATAATTAAATGTAGAATACGAGGAACTCTAGAAGTTTACTTTATGGTTATTTGTGATGCAGAAATTAATTTAAAAATATTTCTGTAGTATGTGCAAGATACATATAAGATGTAAGAATGATCTGCCAGATGAAGAGGAAAATCGGTACTTGTAAAACGCTATATGGAATTGGTTGCGAAGTTAAACATAGGCAATTATTTCTGGTCATTTCCAATGTTAATTTGCTTAATTACTATGTTGGTCATTGATTTCAATGTTTATCCAATAAAGCATTTGATTTGTTACTTTCGAAATATAATGCATTTGACTACTGCTTACACTAGTTTAATTCTGGAACTCAAATTAGGATTTCGATCTACAGAATGTTTCATATAATAAACCCATACAAATTCACTAACCGAACTGAACCTACATATGGTCACTCAATTAAGAATAATTAGATTTGATTTAAAAGATTATACTTATTTCAGGCAGACAGCATTAAATTCGATTAATCATACATGATATGACAATACAATATTTGGCGAATGAGAAACAGTCATCTCTGGAGTAACTTTAAAAGTTGTTGTTGCGTTATATTAGTGTTGTTTGCGTTAGAAGTGATTAGTATAAAAAAGTATTGAGAGATGGCTTCTAACAGTATTCTGTTTTTCCAATTTGATCCAAACAAGGACAAAGTAAGAATATATTTATCAAGATTCAGATTCCATTGCAACATTTTGAATTTGAGTAATACTAAAGCCTCGCATTTACTCCTTTCATCATTTGATGGAGATACATTCGAGAAGCTGCAAATCCGCGCCAAACCAAATAAATTAGAGGACTTAGATTTAGAACAGATAAAAAAAAGGTTAATTGCAATGATAGATACAACAACGAGATTCCGTAGTGAAAGATTTCACTTTCATACGATGTCCCAACAACTTGGTAAACCAGTTACGTAGTTATTACAGCATATTCAACAAAGAAAATCACAAGCGAGTAAGTGTCAATATGGATCATCTTTAAATGAAAAACTAGTGGACCAATTAAGTTTAGGTTTAAACAGCACGGGTTTAAGAAAGAGTTAACTAAACTACCTACTGACACAATCACGTTGGATGAAGCGGTTAAAATCGCATTACATCATGAAATGGTAGAGCGTGATAGTTTAGAACCCATGTAACAGCCTAGTTGTTGTTCCATTTTTATATTTATTTTCTCCCCTTTTATTTTCTTAGTCTCCGTTTTGTTTTCTTTCTGTGTGTTCTCCTTAGCTCATTCTCTTTGGTTGGTTTTGGACTCTTTGAGAGTGTTTCGTTTGGATTTTGCTTTGGATTTTTATCGTTATCCATCCATTTTTCGTTAGTCACGCAGCAATGACTTGGATCTAACGCTTGTTTTTGATTGGACCCTAGTCAATGCTTCGTGACTTGTTTTTTGCTGATTGGTGTGAATCAGCCTTCTTCTCCGTTTGCTGGGAGAACTGCTCTCCCACGCCACGTTAGTTCAGTTCCAATTTTTAAAACGAGACGAGTGGATGTCTGGGCTTTCCGTCATCTGTACTTCCTAAGCCCTGTCTAATAAACTCCAAATTTAGTAATCATTTTCGATTTAGACTGATTTCATCCATTCCGGTAAATTATATTATTCGTATCAAGAAGAATTAGAACCGATATCAGTGCTATCAGGACTTTTCAACATCATTATTTCGAAATTTTCACCGTATTAAATTAATATTTTTGTTTTGAGATTATTTATCAATATGTACAACATGTTCTAAATTTCAGTATGGGGCCCCTATTAACCGAATTCTTACATTACAAATATCGGTTCGTTAGATTTCAATAGCCATATGCTTATTTCTCGTCTCCAGTTTCCAAATCTATTCGAAATTCCCGGTTAGCCATGTTTGACAGCTACCGCATATTTTTATTACTTGATCAAATTAGCAACATGTCTGTTCGACTATTTTTGCGTACCGTTTTCATGCTAATAGTAAATTTTATATTATTCGACATGGTTCGATAATTTTGGTTTCAACTCCAGCCACTATTCTCCGATAAAATGTCATGTTTTATAACAATATTTTGCATTTTCAAGATTTATTCAAAACGTCTTTCGTATAAGGTAGTAATCATCTGTAATGACGTCACTCAATTAATAGCTTTAAAGTGATTCTTTCTATACGATGTATTTTGGACTAGAACTTCTTTCGTGTAAGTAATTCTGTAACAAAACTTTTCTAAATTATATAACAATATTTCGGGAATAATTTGTGAAAATATCAATGAAATTTATTAATTATTATAGAAATTATGGACATTTATATGTGACTACGCAACTTTCAGTTCTGCTTAACTAATACAATGTATACCAGCGATTCAAATTTGTTTGTTCCTTCAACAGTAATTCTGTTCAGATTCTGATGAAACTATCATATCCGTAAACGTGCAATATGTAAATTCAGAGTAGTAAATTGGAATTCTGAATTTTTTATATTTCTTCGAACAATCTTGTGTTTATGTTCAGTGAACGTAGTATAGAAACCTCTCAGTTAACCAGGTACGATCTACGGCATTAGTTGATAATCCTCTTACAGTGTTTAGTAATATGTATAATGTGCAGTGAGTAATTTAATGTTTGTCTTGATATTCGTTGGAAATTAGCTACTAATCGTTACGTGAAGTTGACGGCAATTGATACTCATTATTTCTGTATTTCGGTAAACCTAACATATTGAAGACCCTTAGCTTTCTTGCTGTTTACAATACCCTGTGCGATACGCACGCACAGTGAACGGCGCATGGGGAATGTGGAGGTAGTGCTCCACATATTCTGGACATACGGTACGAAATGAGATGGGGTGGTCAGTCCCACGCTCGACAGCCTTTATTCCCAAGGTGTCCAGGAGTACCAAGGACACTCTGGTACTCAGTTTGATAGGAGGCTGAGTTCACCTCAGAGCGCCAGGCATGGGAAGAATGAAGAGAAAATTATCCAGCGTCCTGACCAGGATTTGAACCCTGGCCGCCCGATTCGCAGTCAGTCGAGCTACCGTCTGAGCCATGGACACTACGTTAATTTTAACTGCATTCGCTTTCACTTTGTGCCGTTTGGTTATTATTATATTTTGTTTTTGTTTTTGTTATTTTACTATTTTTAAACATAAATTGCTTTTGCTTAGAGCGAATTATTAAAACTAAAATCTTACCGCCATGCTTATTTTACATTAGCGCTTACCTTATTTTTAGGTGGTAGGTAAAGCAGAGCTTGCTCATATTCTCCAACCGGAAACATGTGTTAGCGAAATTCAACATTCGAAAAGAACTTTCAACATTAAAATAGCAGGACTGTCTTATATGGCGAAATACTATTGTAGCTCTTTCACTATTTAAGAGAAATCAGTTTTTTTGTTTTTTTTTAATTATTGGAAGGCATTCAGGGCAATTGAAGTCCTGCCTCTGTGACAACCTCAATGAAATAAATCTCAGTAATGTCAACAGGTCTATTCTAACATGAACTATTTTTGCATACTTCCACCTATTTATAGGTGGTCATTCTTGCACGTGTCTGCCAATAAAAAATACTCAATTAGGTATGAAACGTGTCCTTAACAACATTGTATTCTCTAAATGGTTAGCAGAGTTGTCTTTTTCGATAGAAAGTGTGGATGAAGCTCTCAAGAAATTCTGATAAGTCATCAATATTGGATTCACTCAGTTGTGTGTTTGAGCCCTGGCGTCGCCAGGGCACTTTTTGGAAGTTGTGTATGTATTTGTATATCTACGACGAACTTTACACAATGAAGGACATAGTAGCGCCAGGGCACTTTTCTTTGTAGGAATACACCACTGGATTCACTTTCGTCATAACAGCGAGTATGTTCTTAACCTAGCTACAAGCATCTCTTACAAGACAATTGAAGTTATTTGAAGATGAAAGAATGTGTACAAATGTGTTGCTTAATATCTTTTTAAAGAAGTCTTTGGTCTGAGCAATATTGACATCCATACTCATTATTAACAAATGATTGTTATTGTACTGAGATAGTTATTTGCGAAGATATGTCCATGCTTATCTAATTAAAATCAAACGTAAATTAATCTAAAACTTAGATTAGAATATTAAATAAGAAGATAATGATTACTCTTTCAAATATAAGTGTGCAATTAATTAGCAGAAAATTTTTGGCCAAGATATATGTTTCTCCAACACCTGTAGCAGTTTGACCAAGTAGAATATCTGATCACACATATTGAGCTTTACCGCCTGCGTACAGGATTGCAATAATTCATCCGAAGGCATAGACATTTTGAAAATTCAATGAGTTTACTTAGAAATTCCTGGAACTCACTTATTAAATTAACAATATTTCATATTTTACAGCAAATCAAATGCGGCTGATTTGCAAGAACGTATTGGATAAATTAGCATAAATATTGAACATCAATTTGTAATAAAAATAAATAATGAATAAGAACAACTGATCCATATATGTAGATGCATTGCAGTGACCTATATTTTTAACATCCAATCTTTATGTACACGTTAATAGACAAATGTTTTACTGCCCATTAATTTTAAGAGTTTTTATGCATGTTTTCATTTAAGTTGTTACAGATTCAAGGGCAATCTTAACCTCCAAACACTTTCCATTATGACTAATTTATCTCTTATATGTAAACAGTCTTTGATTTTAAAAAACTTAGCATTCAGAGCGTTTAGGAATAAATTGAAACAATAAAAATAAGACATATTAAAACTAGATAATAAGGTAAAGACACCAGTTCTCGTCATGTTAAGGTGGATATTGCAGAAAGTGCTTTCTATAGATCTGTGAGTAAGAAACAACCATACTTTTTCTACTTCATTAGCAACTTCAGGTCTCGTGCTATAATGTAATAGCATAAATCTATTTGGCAATTCGCATTATAGTGCTAGAATTGCGTTTTCTACAACGCTAATTATGCTCCAGTAGTCGTCACCCTAAATTCTGCTTTACCCTATAGTCGTCACACCAAGGCACCAGTAGTCGTTACCCAGTGTACAATAAATATTCATTTGGGAAAAACTATGATATCCTTGTTTTTTCATCTTCACTGGATCTTATCCTAGCAATATAAAGCGTGCTTGAAAGCAAAGAGGTACAGAGGTTCCTCAGAAATTCTTCTAAAAAAAACCTTAGTTGACTACCGATGGAATATGTAGGAATTTCAATTTTTTATTTTACTGACAACTATACCATGAAATTTGTATAAATTTCACACAATATTAAATTAAATTTATCACTTTCTGTAGCAAAAATTTTAAATAGCAATTATTCAACTGTAATCGTCACCCGTGACAAGCATTGGTGCAAAATATTTTTCACTTTCCCTAGTAGTCGTCACCCCCCAAAAGCAGAGAAAGTCGCAATCAAGGCACGCAATCTTTAAGTGATCATTGAAAGTCATTTTATACACATCTAAACATCAGGTACTTATACGTAAAACTTCAATGCTTATTTTTTAATGTCCACTTGCTTAACACTTTTTAGTTTCAAAACCATGCAAATAGCAGAAGACAGGAACTTGCCGCGTAAACACAAGACATTTCTACTAAACGAAGTGACGCAATAAGCATATTAATGGTGTCTGTTACGTACCAGATTATGACTGCTAACTTGCTCTCTCTTTTTTTTTTTTCACCAAACGATAAAAGTTTTTATTTTATTTTATTTTTACATGTTTAGTAAAAACATGACGACCACTGGAGCAGTGACGAGAACTGGTGACTTTACCTTAGTTAATTCAAATATGAAATTGTACCAGAGTTTTTATTCTACCAGTTAATTGTTTCATACCATTTGTCAAAACATTTCTGTCTTTCATACCTTTCAAATCTTATCGTAAATATGAATAGATATAATGTATGAGATAGATATTCTCGTTGTTGTTAATATAAATTAGTTCCCTTTTCTATTAGTTGGAACCTCAAGAGACAATGAAAACATGAATTTCTTAGACTAGTTGCTTCAGACCAAGATAGCTTATAAACCCGTGAGGTTTGGTAAAAGCTGAATTAGAGCAAGAGTATTACTTGAAATATCAGTTGTAAAAGTTTTGCTTGGCTATTGCGTCACGGGGCTTTGAATTCGAAAGGTGAAACTAGCATTTTATCTGTTAAAAATACACAATTAAAATTTAAAGTATTATTTATCATTTAAAATGGGTTCACTGAGATCTCCCTGCAGATTTTCCCAAGATATAGAACGTAATTTACCATATATTTAATATAGCCTAGATCATTCAGAGACTTCTACATGAATAATTTATCTAGTGGTCAAGATAGTGATAAGAAGTTAAAAAATATCCCCAGAATATTTAAAATATTTTAAGTGCAAATGAGTAATTGTTGTTCCAAGCTAGAGGAAAAATACATGTTGAAGTAAACAACCAACACAAAAAATAAATTCACATCTCTTAAATGTGATAAAAAACATGGATGGTCTTCCCGGATATCGTAAAGATCTGACCTTATCTAACCAGCAAAATTAAAAATGATTCAAGAGACTAATTTACGTAAGAAGTACTCCAATATAGCCTAACCTCAAACAATATCACTGATTGAATGATTTATGGAAGTATTTAAAGTCCAGCCATGATGTGTTTAGGATTTTGTACACTGTTATCTACGAAGGTGGAAATTAGGGAATCCAGTGGTCAATTTCATCTCAGTGATGAGAAATTGGAATCAAAAGATACATAAACTAAAACCAAGAGGAAAACGGATTAGATTAAGGAGACTAGATGAAAGACATGTTGAGAAAATCTATCATCAAACACCCTATTTCCTAGTGCTCGTTCACCACAGTTTTTAAAAGCAGCTATTCAATTAATTTAGTCAAAACAAAGAATATGCATATATTACTAAACAATATTTCAAAAAATGAGTCTGAAAGAGAATGGAATAATTCAAACTGCTACGAGAATGACAAATGAAAGTAGTACTGGGAAGGTAGAATGAAGAAACATTTTTGTATATAATAACTTTCTATTTAGAAACGGGTAAAATAATAGTTAATGCTGTATTTGCATAATGAAGAAGCCTATTCGAAATATTGTGAAGGAAACTGACAACTAGAATTCGTAGAAAGGAAATCCTACACTAAGGCAGAAAGATAGAATAAATAGAGAAAGTTAATTATATTATAGGACCTGTCATCATTAATATTGGAAGATTAATTCCGAAATTAATTATCAAAGAAATAAAGCTTCTGAACAATTCTTCCTAAATTTGGATTGCAGACATCGAAGTTCTTTACACATTAGATGTATGAATTAAATTAAAATAAATAGAAATTTATTTTATGTAACTTACTTCCATATTGACTGAACTTCAAAATTTTGCATATTTTATATTGGATTTTGTCAAAAGTAGTCGTTTTTAAATCATCGAATGATGAATGTATGTATCTAAAC
>JAGDQP010076723.1:0-10024 GCA_022664845.1 Lepisma saccharinum
TACAGTGTTATCTACTGTTCTTCATATTGTTTGCAGAAAAAATTAAAACCATAATTGATACACGGTGAAAGTATCAGAACTTGTATAACAGAAAAAAAGGAAAAGAAAACTAAAGTAAGTAGTGGTTCGAAATTCAGTTAAAACTATTAGTTCCGTCTACAGGTTGTTAACGCCATGTCGATAAAATACAATAGTAAACCACCACAGGTTTACCTCGACCAGAAATATTCGAAACACAAAACTGCTTCTGGTACCATCATCCATCCACATCTGCATGCATGGAACATGAAAGGAATCTTCTTATATTGAAGGCTGGACTCTACGAAAGAGTGATCATAGAATATTGGAAGCCTTTGAAATGTGAACATACTGAGAAGTACTGAAGGGAGTGGATGAGGAAAAGAAAAATCCTGACATGGGGAGGGAGGTCTCAGTCTGGGAAGTGTTGATTGGAACCATACCTTGTCTGGTGGTAATTTACTCTTGAGGAGCACTATTTGGCTAGTTTCGAAACATCAGGGGTAGCGACGAACAAACCATTTATTTAAAAATAATTTTGCTTGTTGTTGTTGACATAGGCCTATTCTTAGTATAACAATGATTTCTCACATGCATCTAGTTGGCTTGTTGGCCTGATCTCTTGCAGAAAAGTGGTTGAAAAGTTCGAACAGTGAAACATCGCAACGAAACAGGCACAAAAACTCTCAAAAATATTCCTTACAGCCAGGGATTCATCCGGGATTTTCAGTTTGGGAGAAAGCGTAAAGTCAAAATTGGGAAGGTGTAAGTAGAATTTTGCTTTTGCACGATTTCTATGGAATTTTTTACCGTAAAATTTTTAAAGTTAGGGTGCACTCGAGAATTTTGGGTGTCATTGCCGCCGCTCCCACACACACAGGGGAGTATGATGGAACCACTGTTTCCAGCGTCTCTTGAGGATTGGTGGGGAAAATTACTTGAATTGTTACTAACGTCCTAAACGATCTAGGCAGCTACTAAGGACAGGACCTACAGTTTCTGTTAAAGTGGGTTCCGAACCATTCCGTTCCCATAGACCTCGGCGGGAATTGACCCGTGACCAAGCGTACAGAAAACAAACCTCTCAACCACCCCGAGGTCGAGTGGGGGAGAAAATCAGCTTAAACAGCAGCATCCACTCTTTATTGTCTCATTTGGTAATAACTGAAGGACAGCCTAGACGTCAGGAAGAATGTCAGATGCAGGGGCGGATTTAAGATTTTCGTGAGGGGAGGGCGTAGGTCTGAAGAATAGGCCAGCAACCTTTTCGATAATTTCCCGCTAAATGAAATCTTTAAGTAGAAATTTTATGATATTTCCCCGTACATTGCTAAGTTTTTTTCATAAAATGTGAATCGGTATCCCCAAAATTTGATATTTATAGAAAAATTAGATTGACATCGAAGCTTTCTCTTAGGTAAATCCTTGAAATAATACTATAAAAAATAAAATATTTTTCCTTAAGGGAGTGCACCCCCTCTTCGGGTTCGTCACTGGTCAGATGAACACAAGTGCAAAATCCTTGAGGGTTTTCTGTTTCATTTGGTGCTTGTTTCTTATATTTATCCTGTTTCTTTGCGCTGCTATGGCCGTTTAAAACCCGATAGCACCACAACATTATGGACACTCTGTATAAAAGTACCGTAATTTTGATGCCTCAAATAATCGCTGTCTACCATCTGAGGATACCAACAATAAAATGGTAAATATTTAAGTTCTTCACAACAAATTTCCTTGTAAGTATTTAGTTCAATGTAATACGTATTCACAACATGTATTATTTTGGGCCGGAATAGATGTAAAAGGATTAGAATACTACGTGCAGTTGCTAGTTTACTGGAGTAGTCGTTTATGCAACTATTGAGAACAGCTGAGTGCACTATCGTGTTAGAAACCATCACATCAATATTGCTTTCCGCTTGCACCTGCGTAGAACATCCAAGTTTAGGTGCGGGCTGAATAGTTAATAATATAGTGGGATGCTTGTCAAGGTCTTGCACTACGAAACGAACTGCAATTTTCTCCTACATGACACTGGGTATGACTCTTGTTGACTCAGTGTCTGTCTATAGTTATTTACCAGAAGTAGTCTAATTCTTCAACATATGTCGTCCAAGAAAAAGATTTTTCCATTAATTTGCTAATATTTTCATAAAACATTGTTTGATTTAAGATGAAGTGCCATGAAGTAATTAACTTTATTCAGAAGAGCCGTGTTCACCTAATAGTCGGAAGGTCCAGGGTTCGAAGCTAGCAAACATTCTTAATGACGCCATGTGAGAGCCGGGATGGACCCTTTCTTCTGCACAGAATGATACAAAACAAACTGAAGGGTTCAGAATCTCTCAAATTATGTAGGATATACAATATAGTTGTTCCTGAAAGTCAAGTTATTCTTGACATTTTTACATGTACTGTATCGTATTCATAACTTTTCATTCCTTCCTCTTGTTTTTTTTTCAATAAAACAAAGCGTGTCCCTCCACAAACAAACACCAATAAAGCATACCGAATGGCCGTAGCTCAGTTGTTAGAAAGTTAGCTTTGTATTCGAGAGGTCCTGGGTTCGATCCTAGCGGCTATCCATTCTGACTGATGTGTTTCCAGTGTTTTTCCTTAGTGACACTATAGCCAATGCCGGAATGGTACCTTTAACTGGCCGACTTCTTACGTCATCCTTTCCCCAATCTCATTAAGGCCTGAGTCAGGCCATAAATATATTCAATATTAACAAAACAAACACATACACAGATTAGAGAGAGACTTGCAGTTGGCCGAATGATTACCACACTCGCTTTCTGTGTGCGTGGTCCCGGATTCAAATCAGACGGAGGTCGATTGAAGAGAGTGGTTCGGAGTTCACTTAAACTGTAGGACTTTAACCTTACAAGCTGCAAATCTTGTTCAGGACATTAATCGTAATTTAAAGCTATCGTAGTTTAATCAAACAGGAAAAATGGACTAGTGGGAAAGGTGCCTTCTTTCGTGACGCGTGGTATCACATGTTACTCTGTGGACCCAGACTCTATTTCGGTTTCAAAGCGGAGCTGGATCGGACCGTAGCTCAGTAGTACAGCGTTGACTTGGCATTCAGGAGGTCCTGGTTTCAATCCCAGTGACCGACCATCCTGATTGAGGTTTTCCCAGGACTTTTCCTCAGTCACACCAGACAAATGCCGGAATTGTATGGTAACTTCAAATTAGGCATTATTCTACTCCCTCCCGCATCCTTTCCCTACTCTACCCCAGGCTGAGCCTCAAAAAGTCTAAAGGTCATAAAATAAATTTAAAACCGAGCTAGATACGACATTATGTTAATAATAGGTACCGTGCTTAGGAACTTCGAGTTCGATTTAGACAGAAATCTTAAATCAGTTCAATAATTTAAAAGAGACATACACTAGATGGCCTCGGTAATAGTGTGTACGTCACCTGGTTATGAGTATGAATCCCCGCCGGGATATGGATGTTTCTTGTCCTTAAAACCTCATATAATCGTGCTGGAATTTGAATTGAATTAATTTATGGCCTTTATGCATCTATCCCAAGTAGAAAAATCTTGTTAGGTTAACGAAAATCTGATTGTATGTTTGAACGTTAGATTAACGTTTTTCAGTAAGGTTCGGCCTATGTACTATTTGGCCGTTGGCCTTGAAAGCTATGCCCAATGTAGCGCCAACTATATGGAAATGTACTGTTTTAATAAAAGGAATTACGTATTTTAAGAAGAAAAAAAGATGGTCTTGATCTTTGTCCTGTCCTTAACTCCATTACGTGTTTACTTTCCCGTCTTCATTTATAGTTGAAAATTTTCCCCTTCACCTGGATTCGAACTTGCGACCTTCTAATTTGTTGTCCGGCATCTTATCCACTTTTTTTTAACTCGGTTCGCCCTAAACGTGCTTTACTTGTTCAATTTTTAAACTTTGTGGAGCTTGTTCTCTTTTAAATCTAAGTTAAAATTACACACACAAAATTCCGAGGAGGGAATCGAACCTACGATCTTGTAGTCGAAAGACAAGTTCATTTAACCGCTCAACTACCCTGATCGGCTACTTGGCTACGGAGGCTTCGTTAAAGTATCACACTTCAAATATGAATTTCCTTAACTCAGACAAGGAGTGTGATGACATAGACAGAGGGAAAGTTTTATACGTTACTTTTCTATAGCACGTGTTATAAACATACAAAATAAATAACAAAATAAATATGCTCTGATGCTTTTCTATACAGAACAGTTTCTGTGGATCGATCTGTGAGTACGTGCACCCGCGTAAACGTTGTAATGACAGTCACTTTTTTGCTCCAAATTTAGAATAGCAGTGTTCAAAGCCATTTTTATTTCCCTCAACTTGAAGCGAATTTACATCATATGTGTTGGTTATTGGTTATAGAGACATGCATTAAGCACGTGTATGTTTTAACGTATTTATTATTTATGGTTGACCTTACGTTACATGTATCCGCAAAATGTTAACAACCATGCACACGTTATTCGTTTTGTTAGTTTTTCAATTTTATACACCAATTGGCCTATCTGGTATTTTTGTGGTTGGGCTATGGTTCGAAATTATAAAATCCATGGTACTAAAAATTATAAAATAACCTTTTCAGTTATTAATAACTTTCAAAACTTGCAAGATTAAAAATAATAGAGTTAGACTTCCTAGACATTCACAGAAAAGTCGTTCATGTTAATATTACGTAATACCAATACACGAGTATTGCCTATCAAAAGCTTCAAGTTTTTTTAACTTTTAGACACATAGTTCTTAAGTTATAAATAGTTGAAAGAAATATTCCGAGGTCTGGTGGCGAAGGATACTGCTCTCGACGGTATCCTTATTAAAGTGTTTTTCAAGGTTCTTCCTTAATATCACTAGGAGAATACCGGGATGATGCTTCAAATAGAGTCATTACATTTACTATCATCTTTCCCGGGAATTATAGTAGTCCTGGAATTTGAGGCAGACTTGGGCCGTAGATGTTTGGAGAGCCCAGAAATAAATAAAACCTCAGAGGGAGAGAAACGAAAAAAAAAAAACCTCAAAGACAACCGAAGAACCACCCACCACAAGGCAAACTTTCCCTCTGAACTATCTCGCTGCTCGTTAATATTATTACTATTTAATTGATGTAAATAACCCTTAGAGAGGGTTATTAACATTCTTCCTAGTGCTAATACTTTACGTTTTATATTGGGCCGCGGTGGCTCAATGGTACAGCGCTCATTTATGGTGCTTGGGGTCGTCAGTTTCATCCCTGCTCGTGCCACGTGGACTTTCTGGTGGACAAACACCGTGTGCGTGGGTTTTCTCGGGGTTTTCCCCACTTTCCTCAATCAACTAATCACCCCAGCATCAATCTTCCGGCCTGAGCAAAGTTGCCTAAAAGCCATAAAATTAAATTAAAATTTACTTTTTATCAATATTGAATAAATTGTGCGTGTGTAACTTGACACAAATTTCACTTATTAACTCTACTGAATATTCTGTATTCCGACTTCGTTGTCCAGAATTCAATTCAATTTACTTCACTTCCAACTAAGATGGTACAAGAACGCATATATTATACTAATAGCTGTTACAATGTAGTAAACGGGGAATCCCCCAGGTAGCCTGCTACATACGTTAATGCCTGAGAGGCAATCTCTACAGCACGATGATGAACTTCCTCATTTTTTCGTATACCTTCGAGAATCAATACGTTACAAACATTAGCTACTGGGGGGATTTGAAAAGAAGAAGAAAAAAAGATACTCACGAATACAGGTCCCTCCAGTACTGGCCAATTCGACGCTTTTGCCCGAAGAAAGAACTGACACCACGCATTCCAGACCTTTAGCGCAAGATCCATAGAAGCCGTAAGGCCCCCCACAGGCCTCGTTCTCAACACGGGCACAAACCCGGCAGCATCCGCAAGGATCCCAAACAGTTCCACCGGGGCAATCGTCTTCGCTTATATCTTCACATTCTGCCGGGCTGCAAACGCAGCTAAACCCCTGCACACACACTATGGTACCGAAAAGAACACACACCGCACTTAGAAAACCCATTTACCCCAAAACAAAAAAAGCACAGAAACAAAAACACTTCTCGTATTTAGATAGTATTCTTGTTTTAACTGGGTAACACAATTTGTTAATGAACACCTCACACTGCTCACCACGGGAAAAGTGCTTTGACAGCTACTCAACACGTTATTCGTATTAATTGTGATTTATTTATTTATTATTGATCATTCTGTCTTAGGAAGAGGCATGTGTACCAGGCAAATGTAAACAGTTTCATTCTGATATGGAATATTTATTTAAATAAACGCAACAGGCTTTGCTAGAAGTACGATAGTTCGATGTCAGATTCTCTCCGTTAGCACAGGCCAACCTTACTCAAGCGGCGCCACGCTGACTACTGTGCTATCGAAAGAACAGCCCTCACGTGCCAAAACAGATGAGTAGCTCGCTTTGCGCCCAGCACAACGGCGCCAACTACTGCAATTTTCGCGGCTTCTGTTTTAGAGCGGCCTCGAGATCTATTACTTTTGAAACAAACAAAGTTGTCACGTTTATAAAGTTTTCCTCTCAATGTTATCCATTATATATAGAATACGCTACACGGAAAGAAAGAAAAGAAAAAAGGTGGGAATCGAAAAATGTTTCTTTGCTTCTCTCTCGCGCTTTTAACGCGACTTACTGTGCCATCTAGCGGCAACACGTTTAGTTATATCGGTTAGAAGATAAGATGCTGGTTACCGTTGCTAGGATACGATTCCCGCCAAATACATCAGCTCAATTGGTTCTTGCGAATCTTTCTCTCCTCTTCGCCTCCCGCTCCTCCTACACAAAAAAGTAAATAAAAATTTCTTCTTGAATATTTCAAATGATTAGTGACAAATTACATAAGTTTGTTGCATTAGGAATGCAAGAAGAAATTTCGCGTAAAAAGTTGAAAAAAAAAAGAGGAAGAAAATGGAATAACTATTGCTTGCACATTTTATAATGAGGAAAGATAATAAACAAGCTTTTCTTTCGGTTGGGCACCATCAAGAAATAGTTTTGTCCTTTCAACCAATCCCAAAGCGTTATTTATTCATAACAGAGTCAATGTAACCAATATATTGAATAATATACAGGGTGCCCATACACCGTATGATCTGTACCCACTCTTAGTATTTCCGGAACGAATGGAAACATGAGAAAATGCATTCAATTATTTTGAGCGGAACGTGTTTCTGGCATGTTCTCAAATTTCTATTCTTTTCAGGAGGGTGGAAACAGACTTTAAGAACCCCTAGTATAAAGATCAAAGCACTAACATATTTATAACTAATTATAATATTTAGACACTAACAATATTGTAACAGACGACATTTATATCTTGTGTGACTGGTAGGTTTCCTGTAATTTGTGGGATTCCGCAATACGTATTATCGTTTTATTTTGACCTGCAAAATTATTTTGCAGGAAGAATTGCATATCCTGGAATGATATGCATTCAAGGTTCTCCACTAATCAAGGTGGGTTGCATATTCAAAAGGCGAACTGTAAAAGTTAAAATTACTATCGAAAGGAGTCAAAAGCATCATGTTTGTGTAATACATATAAATTTACAGAGTACCTAATAAAATAAAATACGTGGCTGAACATATGTGAGCTCTATATTGACTTGAGGTGCTCTGGAATTTTATAATATAATTCTTTTACATTGTAATAAACCTAATCCAGCAAATATTTTCTTAACACTATTCATATTTAGCTCATTCTTTATATGTACTGACGGCTTGTTGTATATTTTGACCCTCCATAAAAGTTAGTCTAGTAAAATATGGCATTTTTTGTCTTTATCTGCTATATTGTATTTGAATGGCTTATTGCAGAAAGGGACCTGAGTCACTTTTCAGCAATTCTGAGAAAAATAAGAAAAACCGCATAACAAACATATAGTGTAACAAACAAATGCACTGTTGTTGGCTCAAATATTCAGCATAGTGAATAGTTAATTTTGCAACCCTCCCCCTGCAGTATGCTGCGAGAGACAGAGGAGATGAAAAAGTTGTCACTCAGGTATCTTTCTGCAATACAAGTGGAAACTACTAGAAATAAGACGAGAAATATCCTACAAACGCCCGTTGTCGTGGCTTTGCCACATAAGCTAAATTAGATTAGGTCATATATGCCATAGAAAATTATAGACTCATCAATGAATGACAGTGCACTGCACTTTCTGGACTTTATTGTCGGTATTCGAAGTACAATAATGTACGAGCTCATACATTCATGTGTTATTCTACATCTGAGTCTGTTTCATTAGTGCCTGTAGTGGCCCACTGTACAATATCTTCATAAAATCATTTGACGTCGTCTGGTACATACGACAAGGCAGTTCGTATGTCCTTCAATTTAGTGAGCTTGATCGTCTTCCGTGCAACTGGGAACGTACGTGGCGTAGGAATTACAATTCTTGCACCTTTGGACAGAGAGAAGTTGTGAGAGGTCAAACCTTTGATGAATTCGGAACACACTTATGTTCAACACAGTATTCAAAGTAATGATACTTGGAAATCTAAAAATACTGCTTATTCTTGCAGGAACACATGTTAGTTTACCCAGATGCCACTTTTTTTTTTTTTTTAGACGTGGGGTCACCACGTTGCGAAATCAATAAGTTTGGCAGTATTTTGACAGCCCCGAGCCAAGTTCATTTTCCACACAGTTGTTTCTCTTTCTTTGTGGAAAGAAACTAGTGTCCGTCGCTACAGAGTAACAACGTTTATTGTAGAAAAGTACCCGAGTCAGTGACTGACATCCTGTCTGCATTAAAAGATGTATCTGTCTCTAACTAGGGAAGTCAAAAATATCATTAACTCCGATGCCTCAAAAATGTGACTCAGGTCCCTTTCTGCAATAAACCATTCAATTATGTATCCTTGTTTGTTTTGTCTGTATGAATATCACTGACCAAAAGCCAAAATGGATCTGACGTGAAACTATAATTTCTTTAGTAATTCAATGTCGTTGAATGCGAAAATGACCCTCATTTTAAACGATTGTTTCGTGTTTACAAGATACATGGCCTTCTGCTTTCGAGAGCTGCTAGTGTTTATGAAAGCTGAGAATGTTGATACACTTCTGGAGGGAGCAGAAAAAGAAACTTGGGTCTTGTTTCTAGTAGTGTCGCAAAATTTCCTTGGAAACGACAGAGCTCGAAATGCAAATGAATTGGTGGATAACATGTTGAAGGTGTATCACAAATGGGATATAACATGTTTCTAAAAATAATAATTTCCTGCATTCCCTCTTTGACTTTATCCCGGCAAGCCTCGTTGCAATAAGTGACAAACACGGCGAAAGGTTTCAGCTCTTGAGAAACGTTACCAGGGAAAGTGGAATCCATCCATGCTAGCGGATTTCTACTGGCCAGTGATCAGAGACACTACACGTGCAGAGCGTAAGAGACAAACCAAAAGGAAGTGACACTGAGGACCATGCATGTTCATTAAGCTATTTGAATCTAGTAGGACATAGTTTAATAATATAGTAGGGTATCATTGCTACAGTAGTTGCCAGGGAGTCGAAATTTGAACAAAAGGGATTTTCCATATAAATTTTCTGGGAAATTCCCCATTTAATACGTCACAGATCCATGCAGAGTAGTCACTGGAACGCATTTTCTACTACAAACAAAATGATGTATGAATCGTCAATCTGAGTTGATTACGTTAGGAGTTATGGGTAATTTTATAAGTGTATAATTGCAGGAAATTATTACTCATACGATATCTTCTGAACGCGAACCAATTCAGCACTTTCAAGGGCATTTTCCAGAATGACATATTATACGACCCCCTTCCCACTTATGAAAATCATTCGAGGTTCAATATGGCGGACGTCAAGATGGCGGCCATGAAGAATATACCCTCCACAAGGTAACGCCTTCCACCCAGTACCCATTCTTATGTACTTGCTTTCCATTTCTTTCAGCAATTTAGAAGTATAATGGTATTTCAA
>JAGDQP010076724.1:0-10024 GCA_022664845.1 Lepisma saccharinum
GCGATTAATGTGCTGTATGGAGTTGCTAAGGGCTAGGAAGGCAGTATCATCGGCGTATTGAAATGTGTGGATGTTGGGTGGTAGAGGGAGATCAGCTACGAAAAGAAGATATAACAGAGGTGAAAGAGGTGATCCTTGTGGAACTCCGCAATGGAGGAAGATTGGATGGGATAGTGTGTTGTTGATGGTGATATAGGCCAGGCGGTTGCTGAGGAAATTGAATATGAAACTAAAGTAAGTGATCGGGAGACGGAAAGCTTGAAGCTTGTAGATTAATGCCTTGATGCCATACTCTGTCGAAAGCTTTTTCAGGGTCAAATAACAGTAGACAGGATGGCTTGGAAGTATTGTAGTGGTTGGTGATCATATTCGTGAGGTGAATTAGTTGATCGTTAATGCTGAATGAGGGGCGGAAGTCAGCTTGATGAATAGGTAGAAGATCATACCGGGTGAGGTGGATATGTAACCTTTGTACTAGGATTTTTCAAGGGTTTTGCTGAAGGTAGAGGATAATTGGATTGGACGATATGAGGATACAGTATTGGGTGGTTTCTGTGGTTTGGGAAACATAAGCGTTTCAGAGGTTTTCCAGGGAAGTGGGATGTAGCCAGTGCGGAGGATGAAGGTGAAAATTGTAGCCAGAAGGTTCAGGAGGTTGTATGGTGCTTCTTTTAGGTGAGAGTATGTTATTTGATCGATTGCTGGTGCAGAGTTACGTTTATGTGTGATGGCATGGATGATTTCTTCGCAAGCGATTGGTGCAGTAAGTGGGTGATCTGGAAGTGGATGATCGATGTTTGGCTGTAGGTGAGGTGAGGTGAAGTCAAGGCGGTCTAGTGGATGTCATCTGGGCGGATTGATGGGAATGTGTGGTGTGAAAATATCTGGAAGATTATCAGGAAATGCGTTGGCTTTGTCTTGATCAGAATTTAAGGCTTGATTTTCTTGCAGTAATGGGTATGTCATTTTGCTAAATTTACCAGTGAGAGCATTGAAACGTTTCCAGTACTTCGTTGGATGCGAAGTGTCTGCTAATAAGTTGCATGTTTTTGTCCATTGTCAGAGTTTATAGGCTTTAACATAGTTATTCACTGTGCGTTGGTACTGTCGGTGAAGACGAAGTGATTCTATGTTGCCGGTACGTTGATAGTCTTTAAACAGTGTACGTGATTTGGTTATAAATGGTAGATAGTGGGGCGGACGTTTTGGACGGTATGGATGAATTTTGATTGTTGGTATGTATTTAGTGGTAGCCTGTGAAAGTACTTGATGGATGTCTTCTAGTGTGGAGTATAAATCAGTTTCAGTTGATGGAGGTGGGATGTGTGAAGTATGAGATTGGATGAAATCTTTATAGCCCTCCCAGTTGGCTTGGTCAAAACGAAGAACTGTTCGAGTGGGTGGATAATTTGTGTGTTTGTATGATGAGTTTTATAGGCGCATGACTTCCAAGAAGGTCTAACAAGTCAATAGTGCTATGATTTGTGAGTGTGGTGGATGTGATGACGATGGTGGTGTTGCTGATAGGTCGATTTGTTTTTGGAATATGATGGATGGTGCCTGTTGTTTGCAGTTCAATGAAATCAGTAAAGTTAGCTTTATCTTGAGCTGAGCGGCTATGAATATTGACGTCCGCCATAATGATGTAATGGCGAAAATTGTTTGATATGTATGCGAAAAATGACGTGAGTATATTATGGCCTGGTCGTATATAGATAGTTGCAATAGTGATGTATATGGATTTATAGTAGATGGTGGTTATGAGATATCCCGAGAGGTTGGGGATGTTTGTAGTATGTTGTCGATGTGCTATGGATGGGGGAAAGCCGATTGCTACTCCACCGTTAGCTCTGAGTGCAGGCTGGTTGTTATCGTTTCGCAATAAGGCGTAGCCGGAGACTTTGCATATGAGTTTTGGAGTGAGATATGTTTCGTTGAGAATGAAGATGGTGATCTTTTCTTCTAATAGGAGTTGCGTGAAGAGCGGTTTGTTTTGTTTCAGCGAGCGAATATTGAGAAATAAGAATGTTAAGTCCATGAACAATATTGATATGACTAGTGATGAAATTGTGATGAACTTATACTGCGGTTTCCAATGCATTAGCGTGAAAATGAGCATATGGGCCTGAATACGTAGCGTTGAAGTTTACGTGTAAGATTGTTCTGGCTGCATGCTGGATTTGTTGTAAGATGTGATGACGTTGAAATGAGAGTATGTTTTGCATAGTTACGGTGATAAATGTAAGAAATTGCTCAATTGTAATGGGTTGGTACACAGAAGTTACTGGTGATGAAATTTGAGTTTGAGTTTCTGCGGTATGAATTGATACGATAAGTTCCGGTTTTGTAGGTTCAGGTGCAGGTCTAGCTTTGCATTTATAACTAAAAGTGGGATGAGCTTCACCACAGGTTGTACATTTTGCAGGCTGTTGTAGGTTCGGACAGGATTTTGTGTGATGTGGTCCAGAGCAGAAACCGCTTTAGAATCATTAGTGCATTTTGAAGTTGGATGAGAGTTGTATACTTGACATTTTTCACAGCGGATTGGTAATGGAAGTGGTGAATGCGATGGTTCGACCCGATAACGTCTTTTGTAGATGTACGCTCCATTGGCTAGCAAGTCATCGATTGTTTCTTGATGATTAGTGAGTACCCGAATCATGTATGTAGCTTCGCCTGTTCTAGATTTGATTCGGAGACATTTGATGATAGTATGGCCTTCTTGTTTGAGTTCAGTCTCAGCTTCGGTATCTGTCACTGTAGGTTCTACTCCTCGGATAACTACAGAGAGTGTCGGTTGTTTGCGTGGAGGCTGCTTTGATGGTTTGTTGGTGAGGCGAGTGAGATTTGCTGTTTTTCCAAAGATTTCAAAACTATGGCGATTACGGATTTTGCTCGCAAGATTTCGATCTTGAGACTTTATGATGATGCCATTTCGGGTCGGAATGATGCGTGTGATGATCTCTCGTGGAAGATATTTCGTGATTTGTTGCAGTAACAGCTTTGTATTTCTAAACTGTTCATCAAAATTAGTAAGTAGAAAGGAGTGTTCAAGCTCTGGGAAGTCTTCTGGACTATTGATGTCCATAACATGTTCATGATCTGATTCGGAGTCACTAATGGTATGAGATTTCTTTGCCGGAGGTGAGCTTTGATTGCTTGGATGAGGGGAACTTGAGCGTGAGCAAACAGGTGATTTTTCTTGAAAACATTTAGGATGATCAGTTGCTTTGCCGAGTGTAGAGTACTGTGGAGGTCCTGGTACTGTCGGTGGTAGTCGATGCTGATAGCGTTGTTCCTGATGCTGGTTAGATATGATGGTGATGAAAGCTAGTAATCCAACCAGTAAAAAGATCCTATGGAGATTGATATTATGTAGGGCCGAAGCCCTGAACGATATCTGATGTCCTGTCGATGTGTTAATGAGAAAATGATCAGTCTTTGTGCAATGACTGTTTCTCGGGCTAACTCGTACCCTTCGACACTGAGAAATGTCGTCTGTCCCAAAGTGGTTGTACACGTACTTTTCTGGCTCGTGCGTATCCCACACGAGGTCCTCGTTAGTAACGCTGACCAACCACAGTTAGGCTAGGTTAAGTTATGTGAGAAAACAATTTTTTTTGTCGTACCGTTTAAAGAGCTACACCCTTTCTTCGGTTTTTTGTTTTGTGTAACTTTCCAGGTAATTGTATTTGTTTATTGGTCTATGAGCTGTATTGACATTTTTATTGTATGTACATTTTCTCTGTGAGATATTTTGTAGTATTTAGTTTATTCTTGCATGCTTTTGGTGCTTTATGATGTTTTATTTTCTTTTTTCTCCCTCTCTCTCTGATATTTCAGTATTATATAATAGATGAGAGTGCAGTGCAATGCTCCGACGCCATATATTTTGGAGGTATGTTTAAGTATTATGGCATTTAATTGTCAGGTTCCGTGGCGATACGGGTGCGATGAATGCATTATGTTGTCTCTTACTTTTCAGGGTTATTGTGCTGTGATGGGTAAATGTCCTGTGAAAGTTCTTGTGGTCTATATATGGTGAAGATGTCTTGGTCTGGGTGGTTGGGTGCCAGCGTTAGACAGTACAACGTGATTAGATGTTCGGATACTGTATTGTGGTAGACTGCCGGTGAATCATTTTGTACGTCCTGTTGGAAGATGTCGAGAATAATTGGGTGGCTGTCTGTTATGTGCTTCAATATATATTTCGAACGGATTTTCTCGAGATGTTGTCTTATGTGTGTGAAGTCGATGCGTTCATAGAGCAGTCTTGTGGGGCTTGGTAGTTTCATTCGATATGCGAGCCTTAGTGCGTGCCGTTCCATTATGGCCAGTTTTTCGTAGAATTTTATCGGAGCTGATAGCCAGGCAGTATGCCCGTGGCTGAGCGTTGGTCTCATGAATACTTTGTAAGTATTGATCAGCGTATGTGCTTTAATCCCCATGTTGTTCCTACTAGGCGTTTCAGTAAATTAGGTCGGCTTTTTGCTTTAGTTACGATATGGTTTAGTTGAGGTGTCCATGTGAGTCTGGTATCGAATACCACTCCAATGTATTTTACTGTTTTTGATGGTTTGATCGGTACGCCATGATGGTTTGATCGGTTTGATGGTTTTCCCACTATTTATTGTGAGTTTAAAAGTCCTGCACCATTTGCTGAAGCTATCTATTGTATTTTGTAGTAGTCTGTTGATACCTTGTATGGTTGGGGCCAAAGCCAGGAAGGCTGTGTCGTCGGCAAATTGGAATGTTTGTACATTGTTAGGAATTTCAGGTAAATCGGCTACATATAGTAGGTATAATAGTGGAGAAAGTGATGAGCCTTGTGGTACGCCAGATTTGAGTAAGACTGGGTGTGAAAGTGATTCGTTGATGGATATATATGCCATACGATTTGTGAGGAAGGAATGAATGTAGCGTATATAGCACTCTGGTAGCATAAATGAGTGTAGTTTTTGTAATAGACCTGCGTGCCACACTTTATCAAAAGCTTTTTCCAAATCGAACGTAAGTAAGCATGAAGGTAGTGATTTATTGAATTGATTAGATATTGCTGTTGTTAGTCTTAGTAGTTGATCTGAAATACTATAGTTAGGTCTGAATCCAGCTTGCGATATAGGTAGTAAATTATTTTCATTTATGTTCATGTAGTCTGTTGACAATTATCTTCTCCAGTATTTACTTAATGTTGAGGTGAGTTGTATCGGACGATACGAGGTGATTTCGCTCGTTCGTTTGTTAGGTTTTGAAAAAAGCAGAACTTTAATATCCTGTCCCCAGTATGAATGTATATATTGTTGCTAAAATTGTGATAAAACTCGGTGGTGCTTCCTTCATTAATTTGTATGTCATTGTGTCAAATTCAGGAGATGTATTCCGTTTCCTGCCAGCCACTTGATTTATCTCTACCATTGTTATAGGTCTTGTTAATGGGTTGTTTGGAGGTAGCCTATTGTTTATGCTTGGTCGGAGTGTTTCAGAGTTTGGATCGGAGTGTTGTCGGATAAGGTTTCGTACACGAATTGGCATATAACAGTCGGGCAACGGTGTGAATATATCTTGAATGAGAAAACCTTGCGGATGTGTAAGCCTCGTTCGAATAACGTTCAATTTTTTCCTGTTATTATTCAATATACGTCGAATTCCTACAGCCAAGGGATATTCTATCAACTCTACTTCTGTCGTCATCAATACAGAATTTTTATCGTCACTCCTTCACTTCGCCTTCTGCTAAGGGCCTACTTTCACTACGTACGGAAAGTTTTCAGCTGTTTTCATACTCGAGTGACATCTGTAGTTAACATTTAAAACACTGTTTATATTCGGATAACGTAAGTGAACGAAACGTAGCGTAAGGGAACGGAATGGAGGACCATTAAATTCGGAAAGGGGGTTAATTCAAACTATTGTAGTATGTTCTTTTCTTCACTCGCTAATTAAGTGGCTTCCACCCGACGAGCGTCTCGGGCTCGGAATTCGAGAGTGGAAAACTTTAACAGCAGATTATAAGCCTCCCTGCGTTGCGTCTCCTAGCTTCCTTCGGGCGCACCGTGCTCCCCTTGCACACCGAGAGATTATATAGGTACATCCCAGCTTTCAGTAGCAATCAGTTATTTATATACATCCTAGCAATTAATATGAAGATACAAAAATATGCTTTGAAAAAAAAGAAGAAAAAGTTTGCTCCTGGCGCGATGGGAACACGGAATTTTTATTCAGTAAGGTAAAGCGATGCCACTGCACCACGCTAGGACCTGGTGGTTTGGCCGTTATATTTACAGTGGGAACACGCGACACAGGATCAATATGGCGTCGGAACCGGTCAATGAACGCCTGAAAAATCTGCTTGTCACATATATACCCTGCTGATCCGATCCTATACACATCCATCATCCTTGCACTTGGTAACAAGAGAAATATAAAATTGCCAGCAGGGACCGCCGTCGCTACAGGGGAGTAGGGGGCTAAAGCTCCCCCAAAATCTATCTTAGTCAACCCTGTTGTCCCCCAGTTTGATTAATACAATATAATGTATATACTTCACAGTTTGAAAACATGATTGAGTGTTAGACATGGAACCGGTAAGAATAATAAAATTTCAACATATCTAATATCAACACAGGGTCTGAGGCGATTAATATGCTTCTTGTTTATCAAATTCCTTGCCTGAACCATCTTTCATAAAAGTCTACAAAAACATTTCTCCTTTCAAGTTACATCGACTGGTTGATGGTTCGTATCTGGTTACAAGGTTACGCAACCGTGTTATTGTTTATCAAAGCACTGTTCATAACACAAGCAAAGAGTATGGAGTCTCGCTTTAGTAGCGACAGTATTTATCAGTGTTTTGACGACTGCCGAAGGATTGTAACCTGAATACAGTGCACAAAGGAAAACAAAACATTCAATTATTCACTATGGGCGGTGGGGGCAGTGTTGCCGGTTTGGGAGAAAAGTCGCTAAATCTAGGGGATTTGAAACCTACTTTAGCGGCAAAAATTATGATTTCCGATTAGGGACTTTTGGGGGGTATTTTCAATATCAATTTGTAGAGATTTTTCAATACTAAAGTGTACTTGAACACGTAATTTTTCACAGCTAAGTTCGTGAAAATGTATTGAGAATAGGATTTCATACATACGGTACATTGAAATGAAAATTTCCTGTAAGCTCAACAAATTAGTAAGCCCAGCACCATATTTTGATTAGTGAAGCATTGTTAAAGAAAAGAACACACGAGAGCCATTTGTTTGTCAGAGTCTAAAGGCCTCCGCACACGATCAAATAAATTTTGAATTATATTCTTGAAATAAGTCAATTGACGAACTAGTACACCATCTAACTTTTTCAGTAAATTGTCAAAGAAATATAAGCGTAGTTTTATATAGAATTTCGTTGACAAAACATTTTGGGTTCGAGAGTTTATGGCACAATTGCTAAAATAATTTTAAAATGTCTTAAACAAAGAGTTGTTTAAGAATTATTTAATCGTCTGCAAAGACCTAAGATAGTGTGCAACAATGCCGCGATTTTAATTTAATTTAAGACCTTCAAGGACCAGGTGGCTTTCGCTCAGGCCTTTTGGATGATGAGTGAATTGGTGGAATTAAGACAGTGGAAAGAAACGGGACAGCCCCGAGACAACCCCCACACACGGTGTTTGTCTATGTCCACCGCAAAACCCACATGGCGCGAGCCGGGATGGAACCAGGGACCTCTCACACACCAGAGATGAGAGCTATCAACCACTGAGCCACCGCGTCCCCAACAATGCCATGATCTTCCACATTTTCGATTGTCATAGTGGTTCAGGAAGAAGGCTATTCGCGGACACATACACACACACACATATCTATCTATATTATATATATATATAAATATATATGTGTTTTATTAATCAGGCCCCCAAGTTTTTCAAATAAAATGTTGCAACCCCCGGGTATTTTATCCTGGTGCCGTCCCTGACTGCCAGCTCAAATTACCTACGTACACCGCGATCTAAACCACTTATAGCTAGGGGCTTAAGAATGAGCATATTTATCTGATATGTTGGTTATATTTATAATAAAGGCCGCTTTAGACGACAGCATTTATGCTACGATGAATCTTACGATTAGCAGTAGTGCCAGAGTGTGAAAGCAAGAATGCTACAATAGGGCAAGATGCTATGGTATAAATCCATAACTTTTTTCTTTTTACGCTGGCAAACTGCTTTCGCTAAGATTCATCGTACGAGAAATTGTATCGTCTAAAGCGGCCTTTACTCTACACAACACTCAAATTCCACCACTTTGTAAATTGCCTTAATGAGACCCACGTCATTTTATGGGAACATAAATGAGCAGATCTTTCAAAAACTCAATTCCAAAAGCTTTAAAATGTTTCCACTTGCCTAACTTTATTTACCTATACAACACCAAGCTTTGAATTATATTCCCTGAGAAATTAGACTTATTTACAAGAATGGGCACCCCCCCCCCCCCTTGTAACGTATGTAAGTACTAGTTTAATCGCAGAGATGTTCTAGTAAAAAAGAATCATTCACTGTGTAAAGCTCTTCAAACCTGGCATTCCCAAATCTATTACGATACTCCTACCATCTAGCGGCCAACTGTATATACAAACTGGTGTTTTCAGAAAATAATAGTGGTTTGTTATTATTTTCGATATGCGTGAATTCCGTTTTTCTATACTTTTTTGTCCTAAATATTTATTTGAATACATTCGAAGTGTACAAATTCTTTATTTTTAACTGATTAATTCAAACTGATAAAATATTTAAATATGCTTTTATGGATGAAGGATGTAAAAGTTGGAGCCAAGGGCATCGTCAAGAATTTTCCCAAGGGGGAGGGAAAAGTTTATATATGTAATCATATTCAGCCGTTTACTATCCATTGCTGGATGAAGACTTTCTCTTTTCTTCCCACATATCTCGGTCTGCTGCTATCCTCATCCATTTAGCTCCTGAAAACGCTTTATTTCATATATTCATCTTACATTTGGACGTCGTCTTGGTCATTTCTTTCCTCTAGGAATCCAATATAGTACATGTGTCGTCCATCTTCCATCTGTTCGTCTAGGTATATGACCGAAAATAGGTCCATCTCCACTTCATCTTCTTCGCAGTTTCAATTACACCCTCTACCTTTGTTTGTGTGCTAATACATTCATTTGTCTTTTGGTCCCTCTTGGTTATTCCTAGCATCTCTATATTAATTTTTGTATGACTCAAACTTTGAGTCATTTGCGAATCAATGTCCAAGTTTCACAGCCGTATATCATCACAAGTAAGACACATTGATTATAAATTTTACGCTTCAGACACATTGATAGTTTGCTTTTGGAAATAAAGTGTAGTCTTCCAAACGAACAGCACGCCATTTTACATCTTCTATTTATTTCATCAGTCAACTTGGCATTCGATGTTTTGAGCTGCCTTGGGTAAACATACTCATCGACTATGCCTTGTCTCTCCGTTAATCTTTATCTCCTTCTTTGTAGCATATTGATTGTACATTACTTTTGTTTTACTTAAATTAATTTTAAGGCCTATTTTCAAACTCTCATTACTAAGTTCTTCCATTCTGGTTTGAAGTTCTTCTGCACTTGAAGCAAACAGGACTATATCATCAGCGAATCGTAGGTGATGAAGATATTCGCCATTAATTTTAATTCCTACTTCTTCCCAGTTTAAATTTTGGAATACTCTCTCCAGGACCGCAGAATACAGTTTTGGAGAAATTGAATCTCGTTGTCTTACTATTTTTCCAACTTTAAATTTTTCACTTTCTTGATGTAGTCTAATGACAGATGTAGCAGTCGAGTAAATGTTTCGCAGTAACTTGATGTATGCACTTTCGATGCCTTGATGTTCAAGTGATTTAAGTATTGCTGACAAGGAGACCGAATCGAAAGCCTTTTCAAAATCTATGAATCCCAAACATAGTGGAAGTTCATATTCATTAGTCCTTTCCATAACTTCATTCAATGTTTGTATGTGGTCCATTGTGCTAAATCT
>JAGDQP010076725.1:0-10024 GCA_022664845.1 Lepisma saccharinum
TAACTACTAATTATTATAAAATAAGTGTTATTGCAATACACTTCATTTTCAAGAGCAGTGATCATTCAAATATTGAAACCTGATATTATTTCACTATTATTATTGAAAATAAAACTTAAATATTGTTTACCTGTTCATCCTCATATGTATCTCTTGGTCGGCTTCATCAGACGGAACCTTCACATACCTTAAATTATTTCACATAAATTTAAAATTTGTAACTAAAAGTGACTCAATTAACATTACTTCTTATGGCCAGTTGCAATGTTTTGGTCAATTCAACATGGCGGCAAGGCGCACCGGCCCATAAATTTTGGCTTGTTACTAGTCCTATTATATTCTTACGTCCATGCCTCGTAGCATCTAAAACATTCAGATATGCTGGTTCAATGAAGAATACAGAGTATTGATGTGCCCAAACATTAGGCATTCTTAACGACTATATCCATCAACCTCCACTAATACGATACTGGACTGCTCGCGGACATTAAAAAACCTGTTAGTTCCCGAAGCCAAATTAAAGAGGGCTCTGTGAAACGAGAGCTCCCAAATAATCTACTAATATTGTCAGGACTCGATACAGAAATAGATTATAGATTTAACATAAATCTTGAATATTTCTTGCAATTACTTCATTCACATCGTAATGTTAGTTGTTTTCTCGACCCGTAGGTACAATAATTGACGAACAAAGAATAACGCTCATACATTAGCTTCTGGAGGTGAAATATCTTAGCGCCTAGATTTACTAAATCCATGAAATGCATAGAAAAAAGTAAGAAGTTAATTCTGTTTAACCCGCTTTAATGAACGATGCTTAGTTTCAGTTCTGTAATATAGTTTTCCCAATTACAATTCATGTAATAAGTCTTTTACAAATTCCTCACCAATACAATCTTTGTTATACACTATTTTCGGACCACCTCCATTGTGATAACTTCACTGTCCTTGTGGTCATTTATTTCACGTAGTGTAACCGAACCTAACCTAACCTCAGCTAACGTAGCGTATTGAATCAGAAACCACAAGATGCTAAAATATGAAATCACACAAAAAGCATAAAAGCACAAGGAGCACGAAGTGATTTCAATGGAGCACATCCCTATTTTCTTATTCCATTTGGACTTTACACATTGGTCATTTTGTTCGGAGATATTCTTAGAAAGCAGACTACTTGACTTTAATGTGCTATACATAACAGTCTAGGTAAGATATCCACGTTGTTACTTTTTCACATGTGCTGGGATCTATCTAACTTGACCTAACCATAATAGTAAATTTTGACGAAATGAACAATGTTTTAGATGAACTTTACATACTACCCTGGAAGAGGAATCAGTCCTCGTTAATATTAATTTCAGATGAGATTACAATCGATTCAATCATTCAACCTAACTTAACTTCAGGTAACCTAACTAAGCCTAACCTAACTTTCACGGTTTTGATGGATCTGGGACAGTATCAGCCAATTTTTAGATCAATAAATATATACCAAGAGGCCTTGGCTCAATGGTAGAGCGTCGGCTTAGCATTCTGGAGGTCATAGGTAGAATCTCAGCGGTCGATCATCCTGACTGAAGATTTTCCAAGTTTTTTCCTCAGTGAAACCAGACAAATTTCGGGATGGTACCTTCAACTTTGGCCTTGGTCGATGCCTTCCCACACACTTTACAACTACTTTATCTCGACCTGAGCCTTAGATGCCTAAAGGCCCCACACAGTACAAATGCGAACAACAGACATCCATTGGAGGAGGCAAGGGACGTCCAAAGTAGACTAGATGGTTACGTCCAGTGGATGTCCATATGAAGTATGATTACGGATAAGTGCAAACTTTGATGGATGTCCATTGGAGGTTCCATAACACGTACACGTACATCCAATGGATTGTCCCATTTTATATATGTGCAGTCGCGGATCCAACTGGGGGCTATAGCTCCCTCTTGACGTCCATTTATACACTGGATAAAATTGCCTTCAGTACTACTTTACACTGGATAAAATGACACAACTATGGTTTAGCCCCTCACTTGATCATATCCTGGATACGCGGCTATAGATAGATATAGATATATACGGTATAATAAATTACAACCATATTCAATCCACTAGTGGATATATATATATAAGCTCCTGCGAAACCTAGTCGGTAACGCGCTCGACTTCAGTGCGAGCGGTCCCAGGTTCGATTCCCGGTGGGGGCTCAAAAATTTCGGTGTTAATCCAGCATCGTGAGGACAATTGGGGAGCTGCTGTGAATAAAAGACAGTGGCGATCACAGTGACAGCTTCGGCTCCTCTCCCAATCTGGTCAGTAGTAGACCAACTCCTCCCTTCGGGGAGAGGCCTCATTCACTAGTCGATTGAATATGGCTGTGATTTATATACATATATGACTCATTTTTTTAAATAATGATTTCTGCCCCTCTCAAGTCCATTAGCTGTTAAGTTTTTAAAATCCACAAACATGCATGCCCCAGTAATGATTCGAACGCGGGACGAGTCGCTGCCCTGATGCCTCTGACACCCAGTAGCACTCACGTTGATAAAACCGTTTAATGTCCGCCTTTTCAATGTTATTATCAACGTTGAAACAACGTGAGTGCTACTGGGGACCGCACGACTACCACCGTCGGTATGTCCCATTTTTGTCCAAAGGACGTCAAGTGGAGCCCCATTCACAAAATTTTGGTGGGCCAACTTCGGGCATTTTGACTGAAGGTTCCTGACAATTTTTGCTGTATATTGGTATACATATTTAGTTCGAAATTATTCATTGCCTCTATGATGATATCGTAATATTCTTGCGGTTCTCTCACAGAGTATCTTAGGTAGAGCAAGTATACACGGGTTAGTGGTTTTAACCCTCAACCAATCTTTATTACGAAACGTGAAAATAAAAAAGTTCGACTACGTTAATAAAAATAGTGTCCCGTAGTCGGTTAATTACATTAATTAAATGACGACTTCTGTTTTTCAATTGATACCACCAATTGGTACCATCCTGTATACTCAGCTGGCTTCTTCTTGGGTGTTGGCTCATATGAAACTAGGTATGATGGATTGCATCGGTTGCGTAGCTAACTGAGTGCGAGGAGTTGTACCAGTTACGTAGCCAACTGAGTATGGACCTTGTTTCAGGTTTAGGTTAAATACACATCAATTACATAACCAACTGAGTATGCAGGATGACACCAATTGCGTAGCCAACTGATTGTCGGGTGTTTGTACCAATACGAGGCCAACTGAGTACGGATAGGGGTTTAGTTAAGGTGAGAGTACATACCAGTTGCGTAGCCAGCTGAGTATGCAGGAAGGTACCAATTGCGTAGCCAACTGACACCAAGGAATATTCCAATTCCGTAGGCAACTGAGAACGGAAGAAGGAGAAGAGCTGACACCCAGGAATGAGTGATACCCAGTAGTCCGTACCGTGCTACTGGGTTTTATATGTGAATGTAGGGGTGGTCCTTCAAGATTCTCCTCCATCGATTCCAGCTACCTCTATCTATTGATGTCCGCTCTATCTGGTGTTTTGGTGTGGATTTGTCTGTCGTCTTCCATTGTTTATGTTATTCATTTGTTTGGCTTCTTTACCTATTTACACACATAAACACTTGCGTAATATGCGCGTGTTCGTAAACACACGGGATATTGCAATATATTATTAGTACGGAATATTTCTAAAATCTTCAGCGGGATTTTGAACCTAGGACCTTCTGATTTATCTGCCACGCTAACAATTCTCTTATCGAGGTGTCTTCAGAGTAACTAATATTTTACTGTTCCTTTTATGTTTCGAAGGCTTTCTGTAATAAAGGTATGCGTATATCCTAACAGCACACGATAGTCTAACTCTGCAATGAGGCCACGGTGACTTAGTTGGTAGAGCGCTCACCTCTGGTGCTGCTAGGGGTCGTCGGATCGATCCCTGCTCATGCCATGTGGGCTTTGTGGTGGACAAACACCGTGTGCGTGGGTTTTTTCGGGGTGTTCCCGTTTCCTCCCACTTTCTTCATTCCACCAATTCATCCCATCGTCATCCGGTCTGAGCAAAATTTGCCTAAAAACCTTAAAAATTCAATTCAATTCTAACTCTGCAACATTGGTAACCACAGTTTTAATTTCTCTCTGCAATGTCCGCCTTTATTGCAGTTAGGGCTCATTTTCAAGCCCACTTGCGATGCTTGCTTTGCTTGCGATTAGGGTAAGTAGTCAATTGAAACATGTGGTGTTTCTTAGTGTAGTTTTATTACGTGTTGTAACACGTGTTTCAATTAGCTATTCACCCAAATCGCAAGCAACGCAAGCGGGAATGAAAATGAGCCCTTACAGTCTGATGTTAAGGTGACATGTTAAGTATGTGCGACAAGACCAACAACTACTGATCAGAAGTAGATATAATAGTGCCACAACAACTGAAACCGGATCACTTCGGTTTCCCGAACATAAGTGATCCGATGACCCAGTCCGAAAATGGACCAGATTGACCCGAATGACTCGGAATCCAGTCTTAACTTAAAATTAGTAGACTTACTATAACTAGAGTACCCGATAATAGAATCTTGACCCGGTGACCTGGTCTTGTTCATGTGGTTTGAATTGAATTTTATTAATGGCCTTTAGACATCTAAGGCTCAGGCCGGGATAGGGGAGGGGAAAGAATTCGGGAAGGTGTCGGCCAGGGTGTATGTTGAAGGTACTACCCCGGTATTTGCCTGGTGTGACAGGAAACATCTTGGAAAATCTCTGTTAGGATGATCGGCCGCTGGGATTGAACCCACGACCTCCCGAGTGTGCGAGCATCCAAGTCTCTGGAATCCCCGAAATATACGCTGTTCAAACGGAACAGCGTATATGGAAAGAATTAAACCTCCGCTTTATCCTCCGGGTCACCAGATTGAAATCAGGTCAAGAGGTCTGAAGCATAGACCCGGTGACACAGTCTTAAACTTGTCCGTTTTGGTTCTGACTATTATATCAAAAGTTGCACTTAATCCATTGTTTTCATTGGGTCGTTTCATCTTAAGTGGTCCAGGATGGTCGTTCAACCTATTTAATTTTTTATATATATATATTTATATCCCCTATATGTGAATAATTCAAAATAACTATTAATTTATTCTTATTCCCACTGGCTTATTAATGAGGTCTAATTTTGTATTGCGGCGCCTGCCGAAATCTATATATGCAGACGTATAAATATCTGCAATATATCCTGACTGGTTTATCATATGACACTAAAACAAAATCAATTTCTTACTTTAAAATTTTAAAATCTGCTGGATAATTTTATTTCTCTGCGTCAAAAGTCTAACAAAATTTTAGAACAACAATCTACGGTAGAAATTTTAACTTTGAGATTTGAGTATGAATGGTGTTACTGATCTGAAAAATAAGGGAGAGGGATAATGCTAATGCGTGCTTTGCTTTGAACATGGGAGAGCAGATAAAACTCTATTTTTATAGATCGTTCAAACGGCTTTTTCGACCCAACTTCTTAGAAGAGTAGAAACATCAGGAAACTACTAGAAAGCATGCTTAAAACTACTGTTGTCCATAAAGACGGATGTAGTGTCCAAAAAAATTGATTCAAAAATATAAGTACATTTAGTGTGATCTATGTCGGAAAACATGTTTATTTGTAAAATGCTTGAAATAATGGAAAAGAAATACACATGAATGGATACTGGGTCAATGCGCTATCGTTTGATGGGGAACTTTGGTCATGGTCGCCATCTTGAAGTCGGCCATCTTTCATCTTGCTCGATATTTTAATGAGAAGAGTGTCATGTGATACATCAGTCTGGACTACAATTTTCCCAGAAATATATTGGTGAAATCAGTTTTGCCATAAATTTATTTTTGAGAGAAATAATGAGATGTGAGATTAGTAGGTATAGTTGATTGAAATGTCTGGAAATACTCCGTTCACCTTGAAACAGAGCAAGGAATGAAGAGCCAATGCAAAGTAATGAGCATTAAGGACTACATAGCAACAGCTCATTACGTTCCTAATGCGTTTTCCAAATCCATAAATTTGGAAAAGATAATTTCATCAATATCGTTCCGTGTTAACGAACATTATCATACGACATAGAACAACGTTCTCCGATATCAATCAATATCGGAAAAAGTGGAATTTGTTATTAATTGATAACATTCTTCTACATCAATCGTTGTTGTCCGATAACGTTTAGTATTGAAAAATGGCACTTTTTGCACTGATGAATAGCGAGTTGCAGGCAAAATAACAGTACGATCAAGATGTTGACTATAGCCTGAATTTAGAAAAAAATCCGTGTAATCTTCGTACATAAGTCAGGCAGGGTGTTTACCACACCCAAAAACCTAGAAAACTGAAATAATAAAGGCATTTTATAAATCTGAAAAACTCCGAGTATACTCAGGGGAACCTGTAATTTATGAGTGAAACTTACGAGAAAATTTATTAGGTAGACCTGTCCACAGTTGTTTAGAGCACTGCCCCGGCAAGGCAGACGTAATGGGTTCGATCCCCACTGCTAACGGATTTTTTTTAATGTGTTAAAATCCTCTATTTTAAAGAAATTATCTTTTTTTTTAACTTGTGAAATACCAATACTGTACAAGATGCTTTAACTCGGTGATGGTGTGGTTTAAAAACATGTTATTGCATATTATTTACATATTCCACTATACTAAGAACTCATAGAACTTAATATTATGTAATTTTCTTGGGTACATAAACAAAAATCAAGGTAATCAATAAAGTTCTGTAGGGTTTTCACCCTACAAAGAGAAAAGCGACAACATACAGAAAAATGTAACTGAGAAGTCGTTAATAACCTACTTCAGTTGCAATGACCTATCTCCAAAGATCTTGACCACAGTGGTGATTAAATGCAATTTTCTTACTCTGAGCAGTCATTTTAGACTTATTTTACCTAACTGAAGATGATTTATGTCGTTCGTTTACATCCTGCTTCACGCAAAATAAACGAAACTTAATTCTGACCCACTCCTATACGCTTCTTCTAATTGTGCAGCCACATTTTCGGGGTAATTTGTATTTTATCCGTTTCTGCGAAGTGTGAAAATCTTAAAAGTAAATCAATACTTCCCGTTCAATCGGAGGTGGCACTTGAACACCTTGGCTACGTACTTTCATGTGATAATCTTATTACGAACAGATTTCCTTTCTCTGAACTGTGGTTTGATATTTATGGCACCCAAACTGAAAATGATTAACGTCGTTTGTTCACTTCCGGTTAAATTCAAGATGGACTAAACTTCGTATTCTGCCTAACTATTATGCCCTTGTTATCGCTGTGTGGCCAGTTTTTCGATTTATTTTGTATGTTCTCTGTTTCTGTGAAGTAAGCCCGAAAATGTTAACAGTAAATTAACAATTCCGGTTCAATCGAAGGTGGCACTTGAGCACCTTGGCTACGTACTTTCATGTGATACATCTTATTATGAAGAGATTTCCTTTCTCTGAACTGTGGTTTGATATTTATGGCACCCAAACTGAATATGATTAATGTCGTTTGTCCACTTCCGGTTAAATTCAAGATGGACGTAACTTCGTATTCTGCCTAAGTTTTATGCACTTGTTATCACTGTGTGGCCAGTTTTTCGATTTATTTTGTATTTTTGATGATATTTCCAAGATGAAAAATTATATTTGTAAGCTTTTTTTCACTTCCGCTTCGGTATAAAGTAGCAATAAGCTATATTTATATTTCATTTTATTTTTTCTTCCAATATGCAAGCTTTCTGCAGTCTAACTTTCTTCGTTGTTGTCTAATTTTGTATTTCTTTTTCGCTTAAATTTTAATTTGCCTCTTTGATGACGTAACTGTGCTGCTATTTCCTGCCGTAATTAGTTGATCATTCGCCTTCAGTGCCTTACTATTGTATGAGCGGACCAGTATCGTTTTAATGGTGGTCGCTATCTAGGAAGAAAAGAAACTAAAGGAAAGAACAATCAAAACACGAAATTATAGAAAACATACATTTCCGACCATTAGGTCAAAATGGTGACAGTTTCTAACTATGTCAATAAAGTAGTCCATTTTTATGGAAAACCTAATTCCGTCAAAAGTTCATAACTATACTTCTAGCAATTCACTCTCCCTTCAGTTGAACAAGAACTTCATTTGACCTTGAGTGTACCAGAACCATCAAAAGTTCATAACTATGCTTCTAGCAAAAAGAAAAGCATGTTTTTATATAGTTTTATATTATTTTTTGAGTTATTCCGGTACTCGGATACTTTCTTACTTTTAACTTTATATTGTAAGGCTGATGTTTTGTTACCCAAATCTTAACGTGTTCTGCAACTAGTAAAACGCAACATCGTTGCAGGCTAGTATTTATTTTAGAATACAGAAGTTAATATTTTAAAATACATTAAAATACGCTTCTAAAATATGAAAGGAACAATGGAATATTGTACTGTCACTAGACTGACGTTTCTATGTAAAATTGTAAGACGTCGGGAAATGAGTTAAATTAAGGTTGCAAGATTTGAGGACACGGTTGAACCAACGCGAGTTAAAAGAAAGCTTGTAAAAGTAATTTTATTTTAATTATTTCTATTATTTACAAATGTTTAAAAAAATATTTCGATAGCTACATGAACGAACATTACCACTTTCTTAATTAAAACTTTGTTTTATGTAAAACGTATTACTATAAATATATTTTAAAATATTATTGTGTATACTTACGCAGCTGGACCGTCGGATAATAACTTAATTTTAGGAAGTTATTAGAAAGATTCACCGGAGAATTACATAAATATCAAACATGTATGAGTAATTTATTATAAAGGAGATTTGACTATGAAGGTGTCTATTTTGTGTTAAACGGTTCGTTTTCTGGTATATTTTTATCTCTGTTGCATGTAAGTAACTAATAAAAGATTTTGGAAAATATATGAAACATCACGTTGTATAGAAAGTGTTAACAAATACTATGAATTTAGTAGGCTATACATTTCGTTTACTGTCTTCTGTTAGTAGTTTATTGTTGAATATCTAAAATTCTGTAATTCTCTTACTATACAACTCCAGTTTGCGGTTTATATTCACCATCCAGCTGAATATCCCACTGCTCTTCACACATACATAAATGTTGAATTCAAAAAACATATAGAATTTGTACTTATGCCGAGAGTTACTAGAACCTCGGAGGCATTGAGATCGTATCCACCTGGAAAAAGAGGATGTTTTTTCGGAGACGAAATTAAACTTAAAACTTTCCATGTGTATACGAAAAGAAATTGTTACACTGATTGTGTTATTCAGCTTTTCAAACTGGCATGTGGATGTACGCCATTACAATATCCAAGTAAGTAAACTAATTTTAACAAGATTTTGCTTCAGTAAGAAATAGTTTCTTGTAAATTAACGTAAGTCAGCACTAAATAATAATTATACTGAAAATCATTTTTAATAGTTGTCATCTTTTCATTCTTGTTAACTTACCAGTGGTTCTTAATTAAATTTAAAAGCGTAATCACATTAACAATATATAGCGAACACAGCCAGAAATTTCCACAGATTTGTCTAAACAAGAGACTATAAATAGTAAAAAGAATTATGAAATAATCTGCAGAAAAGTGAATGGAATGAACCCAAAATATCTGCTGCTGTACTGAAAGCATAAAATTGAAAAGGTGAGACTCAATGAGGCGAAACGTTTACAAAGCACGACAACAAAATGTGGTCTACGTGGAAGAAAATGTATGGGAAAGTACCTTAATTTGACAATGTCTCAGGAATTTCTCTGTTCAGCACATAATACGGGTATATTATTAGACATTAAATATTATAACACTAGGGTTAATTACAGAGACCTATAATGTGCTGCAGTCTATCATGGAAGAAAAAATTTCAAGATTAATTAAAACTCAATATGGTGAGTTATGCTCTCGCATTATAAGGAACATTATGATATGATTTTAAATTTAGGGCACTAATACGTAGGTTGGGCTTCTTACCCCCAGTTTTACAATCGACCGCTAAGATTCTAGTGCA
>JAGDQP010076727.1:0-10024 GCA_022664845.1 Lepisma saccharinum
TTTCATGTTTTCACCTCCCCATTTAAACATCTCTGCTGTGAGTGCATTTTCACCTGGTCACTTTCCGTTCATCCCTCGAAGTATTTTATCACCTTCTTCTTTCATTACATCTGGGACTTCTACATCATTTTCTTCTGAGTCTTCACTTCCTAGCTAATTTTCGGAGTAGTACAATTCTCTGTGAAAATTTTCAAATATGTTTATAATTTATTCCTTATTTCGTGTTATGTCTGGTCTCTTAACTGCAATTATCTGCTTTTTCCCTATCATGAGCTGCTGTTTGGTTTTCTTCAGGTTCTTGTTCTCCTCGATTGTATTTCTAACAAGATTTTCGTTATATCTTCGTACATCCTCTCTTATTTTCTTCGTTACGGTTTTATTTATTTCTATGTATTCAATCCTTTTTATGTAATTTTCCTCTTCTTTCATTTCCCTTCATTTCTTCATCAAGAGTTTAGTTTCTTCTGAGATTTTGCTCTCTCTTTTCTTTCTGGTGCCTGCAATTTCCTTGGCTGTCTCTCTTATTATCTCGGTCAGTATTTTGTTTCTGCTATTGATGTCTTCTTCATCCTCTAACGCTTCCAAGGCGCTAAATATGTTGCTTAGTTCTATCTTGAATGTCTCTCTGTTTTTCCCTAGCTTTTCCATATCTAAAAGTGGCGGTTTTCCTCTGATAAGCTTCTTTCTTTCAAGTCTAGTATTTAGTTTCAGCTTACATCTCACCATCCTATGATCACTCGAGACTTTGAAACTGTTCAGAACAGACACATTTTGCAGAATTGCCGTATTATTCGATAGAACGTAGTCTATTTCGTTTTTGGTCCCATTTGGGCCTTTCCATGTCCACTTCCTTTAGGGCGCCTTCTTGAAAAATGTATTGGAAATGAACAGTCTGTTGGCTTCTGAGAATTCCACTAACTTCTCTCCTCTCTTATTTCTTTTGCCAAATCCAAAGTTTCCCACTTTCGTGTCACTGCTCTGCTTGGTTCCTACTTTCGCATTGAAGTCTCCCATTACAATTTTGTAATGCGATTTGCTACTATCCAAAATCTTCTGTATCTCTTCGTATAGGTCTTCGACTTCCTTCTCCGGGTGCGAGGTTGTTGGAGCATACACTTGTATGATTTCCATACTGTATCTGTTGTTTATCTTTATTACTACCCGTGCGATTCTATCTGAAATTCCTTCTATTTCTGTGATCCGTGATTTCTGTGTCTTTTTTAATTATAAATCCAACGCCTGTCGGTTTTCCATTTTCTGTTCCTTTGAAGTAGAACGTGTGCCCCGACGGTAGTTCCAACTGTGCTTCATTCTTCCTCCACACTTCTGATAGTCCTATGATGTCCCACTTAATCCTCTTAAGTTCATTCTGCAGTTCTTCTAATTTGTCCTCTCCTGCAAGTGACTGACAGGTGAGGGTCGCCACGTATAGGTCCGTTCGAGTTGCCGTGTCGGTGTCCTGGCAGTCTTCAGTCCAAACCCGGGCATTTTGACCCTCTGACTTCCTGCAGGACTGACCGCTGCCGTTGCCAGCTGCATTCCGTCCTCCGAGGCTGTTTCTTTACTTGTACCATCATGTGTAAAGAAAAGAGGGGTGCTGACATATGACTAACCAGGCTGTCAGCTAATGCGGGTTGGAGAGCAGCCCACCCATGTTCGTTCGCGAAGCAGTTGCTTGGGTACTAACAGACCCCACGACTTGAACGTATGGATTGGACATTAGGCGTCTAACCCGGTCGGTTCCCTTAAGCCTTAGCAAGATATATATAAACATTGGAAGCCTTTGAAGTCATGACGTGTGAACATGGAGAAGAATAAAAAAGCTGGATACAGAAGATAAGAAATTAGAAAATGTTGTAGAGGCACAAACAATTCTGGCGACAATAAAGAGGAGAGAGAGAGACTGGCTAGGTTGTTAGCTGCGCAGAGAGTATATGCTAAAAAGTGCAAATTGTATGTATGGTTGATTGAAGGAAAGACAAAAGCCAATTTGTTAACGATATCAGGAAAGATAAATCATACGTTCAGATAAAATGGAAAGTGTAAGATCGGGAGGAATGCAGAGGGCTTACTTTGCCTTGAAGGACCCTCCGCTTTCGGCAGAACACTGACTATGATAAAAATGTTTTAAAACTATGTAGTAGATACTTGTAATGTGCTTTTAAGATATTCTTGAAATTTGTTACAGCATACTGATATTTTCCATATTTAATGTTTTAATAAAACCAAATCTAATATATGTAAAGGTGCCGAGCAGGCACGTATCCAGAATTTGGTTTTGGGAGGAGTCCAAGTGCTTCCGGGGGGCTCCAAGGTGTGTCTGGGCATGAAATGTATATTAAATATATGTAATTATGCCTGAAGTTATACTATTTTCCCATAAAACTCCGAGTTTTTTGGGGGTGGGGGTGTCCGGACCCACCCCCTAAATACGTGTTTGATGCCTAGATACTAAATTAAGAAGGAATGTTTCTAAGTACGTGACACAATGCTACGACTCGACCCCAAAATTGTAATAAAATTCCAGGTTAACATTTACGATGATGGGTTCTATTTATGGGTTTCTAGCAACACTTGTTAAAAACAGTTCATCGTTACCTTCCAGGATAACAATAATATCCAAATCTATGGTTAGATTGCATTTCATATATTAATTTCAAATATATATCACATTCAACTAAACCTAAACTACACAGGGATATAGGAATATTTATAATTGTTTTTTTTTCGATTTGTTTCCTCTATCAAAGTCAGTATATTCCATGAATCACATATTTCAAATATCATAATCCTAGATAGTTTATGACTAAATTGTTTTCAAAACAATACCGGTATACCACTATATTGAAATATATTCCAGATTCGTCAAATCACTCAATTAATACAAACATCGGACATTTTAGTGACAAAATCAAATAGAACTAGAAAGATCTTGTCCATATCTTATACGCAAATCTTTTGAATCACAAAAGAGTATTTTGTTATTTTATTTCTTAGTTTTACTCATAGAGTTAGGAATATAAATAGAGTGAACCTTAGACTGTTTTGTAGGAGAGGGGTATGAAGCCAAGAGACGGAAGGGACGAGGCATTTCGGCCAACTTGTGTGGCCCCATATTCAGAGACCCTCTTTTCCGAGTATTGCCTCTCTCAGGTGCACTCATCCTCTATCGAAAAAGGCAATCCTTACAGTACTCGGTATAGAGGGACTCTAATTGGGCCAGACAAGATGGCTGCTGATGAACCGCATTTGGCTGCATGTGACGTCATGTATGTTCTCTCTATTTTCTTCTTAACTCTATGGTTTTACTAATGTCGTAATTCGTAATTGTATTCTTAAGCGGAACTAGCCAAATATACTTGTCCATTGCGTATTCGTTTCTTTTATTAAATTATGAAGCATCATAAAAGGTATCTTTGGTTGGAAACTTGTAATTCTTGTTGTTGTTGCACCATTTTACAATTTCAAAAACTATGTATTCAAAATTCCGTAATTACTGTCACATACAAAATTCGATTTATGCAACTTCCAGAGAAGGGAGAATTATGTAGACTATCGTACTTTGCGCAAATTCACAGACCTATACCATGATGGAGCAATATTTGGGAAAAGTCATGAAAAGGTATACAGAAACTAGATATCCCATTTATTTTATAAATCAAAAACTCAAACGTATATAACATATGGCACATATAAGGAGCTTATATTTAAAAGAGTACTAGTACATATCCAGCTGGACAATTTTTTCAGTAGGTGTTCAGTATTTCTCTGGCTGAGAGAGCATTATAATTGTGCGAATTATCTAATATTGCAAATAGATGCACTGTCTAGTTAAAACATTACAACACAATTATAATGCTCGCCCTGACACAGAAACGCATTTATTTATTGATACTGAAAAAAAATTGCCCCTCTTGACATGCACCCCTATGAAAATAAGCTCCTCATTTTTTTAGATTAAAAGACAGGTAACATGAATTATGTGTTTTTAAGAATTCCTCCTTCCCTCTTTTGTAAGAAGTTTTTTATGAACCTTGGGCGAAATTTTAAAATATGGCATTTAAAGTTGTCAAAATTATTCGAAATCATGATAAACACAATATTATGTTTTGTCAATAATACAAATATTTTTAGAAATTGATGAATTTCATTATTTATAATATTAATATACTTATAGTATATTTGAGAGGTTATTACAAAATAACCTCTCAAATTATGAAAATGTTTTTCCAGAACACAGGACCAGCCTCCCAAAGATAAAAGTGCGTTGGCCAGCTTAGTAACATTTTTGAAGTCGTTACAACTTCGGCATTATGGCAATGCGCATTTTGCGCTCTTATTTTAAAAAATGTAGGAGTAAGTATTGGCAACACTGATGTAATTCAAAGCAGACGAGTCATTGCGAATTTTGCGATCGTCATTTATTCCGGTGTAGTCAGCGGTCAGCTGCAAATGTGTGAGGTGTGTTATCTGACCGTGGGAATATTCATAAATTAGTAAATAATCAACAAGGACAATCAAAATCAGTGTTCCTGACGTCATTAAGAACACCTGTATTACGAAGTGATACTTTGAGGTAAGTGATCATGAAAGTATTTAGAAATTAGTAAATTTTAAATGACGTTCATATTATCTGTCCCTTATTTTTAAAAAAAAGTGTTCGATTTTTATTTTGTGTGTGAAAACAAGCTCCTGCCGCTTATTTTTTTATCGGTTAGGTTTTGTTGTATTTCATACTGATAAAGGAATTTGTATCTATACCATAACTTCTAGTAAGTTCGCAACGGCTGAGCTGTGGTCAAAGTCAAAGGTCCAGCTAGAATGTAGATTATTACTGCTGGTGATAAAGTAAATAACGTTGACTGAAAATTTAAGGTACAAGTCGCATGTCTGTTACGAGGTATAATACAAATTTAATAAACCGTCGTGCAGTTTTAATGTCATTATCTTCCTTGGTCATAATTGACCATGAAGTTGCGGGTGAAAAGGTCGGTGACCTCATTCCCACGTGGAGAATCTAGCAAAGATAATGAGAGTTCGTGGTTAATGCTTTTGAGGCTTTATTAAAGTTTGGAGACAGGATGATCAGTTCGTCGTCCATTTTTATTACATTCCGTGCTTTTTGTTATTCCTTTTAGTATACATAGGATTTTTCGTCTTGCACATCCTGTCAGACATTCAATAGTGTGACTGCACGAGTTTCCGGATGAGTTCCGACTTTGATGCTATGTAAATACGCTCAAAAGATATAAAGAAGAAAAATATTTGAGTAAATACGTAGTTTTCAAAAGATAACCCATTCTCTATCTTAGACCTTTCAGGGAGGGTTAGTAGTATGACTTGCTGCCTTATAATCAAGGGGTCTCAGGTTCGATTCCCTTTGGGATCACTAATGGTTCGGAGCCCACGTTAAACTATAGGCCCCGTCCTTATGACACCTTCATCCGATGGATGGCAATGGCAAACCATCATCGGTTCACCTTCCCATGGTCCTTCGAGCGTAACACCCGCCAGAGAATGGTGTAGAGAACTGGTCCCACTCTATGCGTTACTGACTTTAGGTCAGGAAAGCTGGGTTAGTTTTCGTTAGCAATCTTAAAACAACTTGATTACATAAGGAATGCTGTTTATTGTCATAGACTCCCTTCATGACAAAACAGTACTTCTTCATGCTATAGAATAGGGTGGACCCTTGCCCACTCACCATCATCACGTAAAAATAATAGAGTTCACAGATAGTTGAAAACCAGTCACCTTAACCCCATTCTTCTGTACTTTCCCGGTGGCCGTAGTTGCTTCATATTTAACTCATTTTAACAGCCATAAAGCCGTGTACTGGCTTTACGCTAAACTTTTGCATCAGTAGTCCAGCTACGCAGTATGGTACAGTATTCGACAATTATATTTAACTTTGCTTGTGCTGTGATTTGATTACCACTGTTTGCTTATTCAGCGTGTGTACATTTGTGTATGACTAACACCTTTATGTTAATTTTAAAATATTCATAGCTGCATTTCCTCTTCATACTAACGATGTAGGTAATGGGTGCTGAATTTGTGTGTTTAGCACTTAGTAACTAAATGTCACAAAATTTGAAACAGTCAGTGATAACGCACCTTGCATCTGAACATCGAAACTATTGACCAAAAAAAAAAAAAAAAAAGTGCGATCCATTAATCAGAAGCGTTGTTTATTTACTTTTAATTCTGTATTAGCCGGAAACTGGTGCACTCAGTCTATTCGGGTTTTTACTTCCGGTATGCAAACAATGGTCGATTTACGGTCACAACCTTATTTGTGGTACTTTTGTAATCTATATATATATATACTTCACAGCATTTCCATATATTTTAGAAGGAGTTTTGTTTTCGTTTTGCGTAATGTATGACTGATCGAAAAGTTGCTTTAGTTTCCTCTTTAGGGAATTTAAAACTGGAAGGGATGTTGCAGAACTAGTCCAGATTTTAAGTTTCTTTATGCCCCTGTCCAATCAATTCCCCAAAAGTTTATTTATTTGTGCCGTATCAGAAGTCATCCATAACTTATAGCAAAGGCCTTGGGTTTATTCCAGATTAGAGTAAACATGCCCCTTGTACCCATTTTGGATAAGGTGCTGTTTAAGTCGTTGAGCTGAGCTATTGTGCCACATTTTGCCGTATGCCCGCTGTATACCACTCATTTCTGATAGGTTTTCTGGGGATAACTGAGAAAACACCAACTTACTTTTTAAATAGTAAAAAGAAAATATATATATTTATGAGAAACGAAGTTATCATTTGCAGTTTTGCGTCCACGTAAGTAGTCAGCATAGCCTTCAAGTCCTGGATGTATACTCCCATGTTGTAAGGATTGGTTTTCCACATATAGAGATAACGGGATACTTCAAACATGTTAAAAAGGATAAAACACATTTTGATGAACGTACACTTTATTAATTGATTATATATGTACATAAGCCATATACCCAAAGTACATAAGCATGGAAAAATCGTAGGTACCGATTTGACCAATAAAATACTATCTTGCTGAGAAGTAGCTTAGAGCCAATCAGAATCGTTAAAACATAACATCTAGGAAATTACTATTTTAGCCACCAATTACAAATGTTAAATCGTTGTTACTAGTTACGCGAGATAAAATAAAAGAATAACATTGCCAAAAACCACAAATAAATATATGTTCAAATAAAACAACCACTTTCTGCCAGACTTGGCAGTTTCCTTGCAAATATTTTACACCTGCACTTCTATAAACACGTAGCGACAGCCAACCATCCAAAAAGTGTTACGAAAATCCATGTGTTATCAGTTATTACTAAAATATTTCGTTAAGTGTGCAGTCGAGTTGATCCACAAATATAAACATAGCGGTATGCGGAAGAATACTAATGGCGTCGCTTCCTGTTATGTATTATATGTATTACGCTGTAAAATTTACAGACGCAGTATCGAGTAAGCAAAAACGTGTTGTGTGTGTGTGTGTGTTTTTTTTTAGGCGATGAACATGACGTGTAACACATTTCATGTGCTTGCCCTCAACGCGAAAAAAGTAAATAGCCCAATGGGCTTTGGTTTTCACTCTCATTTCACTTTTCCATGACTCGGAGCGGTTATATTTTGCATTTTAACTCCTCTACAAGCGTAAATATTAATTTGTCCTCTAAATTACACATTTGCTGACCTAAACATCATTTTACCCCTAATTTTTATTCAATTTAATAATTTTTCCATCTTTTTGTTTTTAATTTGTTAGATTGTTAGCTCAATTTGGTTATGCTTAATTTTGCTGTGCTTATACTAACCTGGATTTGATCTCATGTCCCCTACTACCTAGAAACGAGCGAAGAAATCGCGCATTTTACTCCTATCTTGACTTCACTAATTCCCGTAGTAGATTCTACTGGAAATATTTTTCCTCATTAAGTTTAAGAACACCCTTGCCCCCACGACATATGACACGTTTAAAACCGAAGCATAATTAAACTTCCTTCTCAGAAACATAATAGTTGTTATAACTTTTCATCTATCATACGCATTCAGTGGTAGTTAATTGACAGTTTCAATTTCCTTTATTCGTGTTTTATGATATTGCGTAAACAGATCTTCCCTCTATAACTAACTGATTATAACTACTGATAGCAGTGTGGATTAAGGGTATTGTTCATCGTTACCCTGTAACCTCTCCCCTTGCCTTTATACATGCTGAGATCTAGTGTAGTGTGGAGTATAGATACGTCTGACAGTGTCTTGTGACAGATTTGAATATTGTGCTATTCTAATTCTCATATATTTTGCCTGTGCTGTAATGTTTTTTAAGCTAGTCCCGTAACAGGTGCTAAATGTGCGACATATTAAACCGAGTGACGCCATTATGGACATATTCTTGAGAGACGCTAGCTGTGTTTGGATGGTATGTGTTGAATAAAATAGACTCGCAAAGTTTTCAAATAATGAAGTTAGTGTAGTTAAGAGCGAAGTATGTAATGTTCTGTTCTTCTAATACAGTGCTTATATTTAACTGTAAAGACAGAGTATTCGTAGTTCAGTGGTAGAGCGTTGGCTTCGCATTCGGGAGGTCCTGGGTACAATCCCAGCGGCCGACCATCTTGACTGAGGTATTTCCTCAGTCACCAGGTAATGGCCGGGATGGTACCGTCGAATCAGACCCTGACTAACTCCTTCCCGCGTCCTTTCTACTACCAACGTTGAGCTGATCCTTAGATAACAACGGGCCATATCATAAATTCAAAATTTAATTTGTAAAGGAAATTATAGTTTTTTTTATTATTATGTGATGCTTGAGTAATTGGATCTAGTTAGTACAAGACGATAAGCGCTGTTTTATATCGTAAAATTATAGTTTAACAGTGCTTTACATTTAATCTGACAATGATGCTCTAGATAGGAAGTTGAGCCCTATTGTAGTTCGTCGTTATTATATTTGAGAACATTGGCCTTACCTAGAGTTTTATTTTTTACTGTTTCGTTAAATTTGCCGTAGTGGATAAGTAAGTTTGTAGACTGATCCCGTTTGCTTTCAATTGAACAGCAACCTTGAAACGACCCTGATATTGTTTTCCTTTCAGTGTAGCCAGTGAAGATGCAGGTGTTGGTATGGTTCGCACGTAGACTTTTGGAAGCAGCTCTGATTTTCCTGATTATAGTATACCTTCCAGGAATACCACCAGCGGTAGAATTTACATCTTTCACGTAAGTTGATTATGTACCGTTATCTGTAAATTTGTTTCCTGAAGTCCGTGGTCAAACCAGCAATTTCTCGTTCTGGAAGCGAATGCTTCCCTCCCAAGCTAGTTGTACCCAACCTGTGGTTAACGCAACATGGGGTTTCTTGATGCGATCTATGGGAGTTTTGCGTCCGCAATATATTATCATTTGCTGCAGAGAGTTTGGCAAGGTTGAGAACCATTGTGCCAAGCTAATGTCTTTGATTTTTCTTTCTCCAGCTGTTAATCGCTTGTTATTGAAGGGTCTCTATAATCCAATCCTTTCCATTTCATTTGAAAATCGTACCCCACTAAATAAACAGTCGGCAAGCACGCGGACCACTCTTCAGCATTAATACATAATGGGGTTATGAGACACTTGGTATGTTATGCTTACCCACTTGATCTTCCAGTTATTGAAACAATTTCCTTACATGTGTATAATTTAGGGATGCTATTCGTCTCGCAAGACCTGGAACCATACAGGAATCGAGATCTGCGTCACCACTTTGGAATCTGGAGGCTTGGAACGGGCTTGTCTTGTGTGGAGGTAATCGTACTTGGTCTATGCACCGGCTTCAAGGTGCGGCGTGGTCCGGAATCCAATATAATTGTACCGGCATTCCGCTATTCACTGCTGAGACTGAGGAAAATGAGGGAGAACCCCATTCGAGACGATCCGCGTGAGCAGGGCCTAGATTGTCGCTTAGCTCTGTGCTTCAGTGGATAGCTAGTCGATAGCTTGTTTGATAATTTATATTACTAAAAATATTTGTAGAGTCTAGTAATTAATGTTGCAC
>JAGDQP010076729.1:0-10024 GCA_022664845.1 Lepisma saccharinum
AAGTGAATCTAGTAGAAATTGGCTGTTTCTTTCGCTTTTATGCAACTGTTTTTTTCAGTTCCAATAGACAAGATAAAAAAGCAGGTAAAGTACTTATGCAAAGTCTATGTAGAACTATTTCACTTTGATTGGTGTTCAACTCACTCTATAGTACAACTTCTAATGTTTGTGTGCTCATTCTTTAGGAACAAAACCGCGACACCAAATGTTTATTTGAGGGACGAGTAAAATTCTATTATCTGTGTGGTATTTGTGATGAGTTAGTCTTCCATATTTCAGTACGAAAACTGATCTGGAATCTATTTGACCACCTGATCTCCTGGAAATTTTCAACCTTAATTCCTTACACATCGTTTGGTTTTAATGTATTCATTTCTTCATCATATTTACTATGCTACAGTTTTCCGAGAAAAGCAGCTTATATCGTCTAACATTGTTCTATGATGTTTTTATTATCACTGATAGAAAATATGTTTACGTTCTAGAATTAACACATTGTAAATTTACCCCAAAATACTGCTTTTTCTCTTTCTTTCTTTCTTCTTTTTTTGAACACAATAACTTCAATTTTTATTCTTTGGTTTGAATTCCCATCATGGTGGTCAAACTGAACCAAAAGGTTGCAACTAAATGAAATCAAAAGCTTGATTTAAACAACTTACCATGAAGACCGATTATATCGTCACCTTGGAATCAGAAGGTACTATGTCCACTTTTTGGCAAAATGGAGTTAACACTGTAGTCAAAGACCTTGTACTAAAGGGCATCAACTCCAAAAATAATATCTCACAAAACGACATCCAAGTGATTGGAATTAGAAATGTAATAAATTTTTGTAGACTTTAATGGAACTTCAAACTTTAAAACTGGTTTTTCTCAAAAGTAGCTGAAGTGGACATACTACCTTATGTTCTAAGTTGACGATATGCTGTTTCGAAAGCGTTTAAGGTGGCAGTTTAAGAATTAAAATTATATAAGGCATTGGACGATCTACAAATTCTTGTTATCAGTAGTTTGGTTTTAGCATCATATTTTGCACGTCTTGGATTCGACAGCTTGAGCAGACAAGTTTGGCATAGTTCCTTCAGATATACCAAGTGAATTCCAGAATATTACTGTTTATTAATTAAGCACGAAGCCGCTACCATTTCATGCATTTTCGTGCAGTACAAACCCATTGCTAAAGATTTCAGCATCCGGTGCGAGTATAGGTTTTAGCACCCTGCCATACTATTTCATCCTATCTATAAATCGTCGACATTTATATTTTTATTTTCGTATTAACGGTGGGTGCGGAAGATGACTTGCAATATTTGAAACAGCATGTTCTTTATATTTTCTAATTTATATTATTTATATTTTAGGATTAATAACTCCTTCCAAAATCAATTTCCTAAGTCTCGCATTTCCTTGTTGTGTATAAATTCTACAAACAAGTACGTGTCTTGGACAAAAAATACGAAGAGATGTACGAAACAGGAAGTAGTGATTCCAGAATTTGAATTTATTTACGGCTTATAGGAATCTCAAGCACAAGCCGGGATATAGTTGGAGACAGGATGTTGGCAGAGAGTCTGCCAGGGCCTAGTTAGTAGATACCATCCCACCATTTGCTTGGTGTGATTAAGGAAACCCCCTGAAAAAAAAACAGCATCAGGATGGGAGGTCGCTGGGGTCGTTCTCAAAACCTTTTGATTGCTAAGCCAACGCTGTAGCAAGTAAGTTACGGCCACTTGGTTTGGCGATACTGACGTTAGGCGGGTTGCGCCTCTTGTTTGTTTGTCATGTCAGAAGCTAGGTCCCGGAAGATAGTTTGTCAGTGAAGAATGCGCGTGGTGCATGCAATCGGTGAAATACAGAATTTGTCAGACTTCCAATACGGTCAAATTGTAGGTGTCAGGTTAGCAGGGGCTTTCATAAGGGAAACTGCTCGGCTACTTAGTCTCGCCAATAATAGTCTTCGAGGTTATGACTGTGTATAGAAAATATGACAAGAGTACTGTAGTGGGCAAAATCCGAAGATGAGTAACAGATGAGATCCACTCCAAATGTTAAAGTAGATTGTGGCGGAAGAGCTCCGAACCACCGCGGGAAAAGTGACAGCAGAAGTGAATTCTCACCATGCCGGTTTTGTAAACCCTGTTTCTACAAAACGTGTTCGCTGATAACTGCACAAAGTCAATATTCATGTTCGAGTGGCAATTGTTAAACCGTTAACCTCGGATACCGACGCCGAACTCCACAAACACTGGCGTAAACTGCATGAGACTGGCAGCTGAGGACTGGAGAAGGGTTATCGTTTATCTTATTCCAAACAAATGGTCGTATTTATGTGCGGCTAACTCCTAAATAATCCTATGATAAAATATGTATCATTCTAAATGCCAAGCATGGCTGTGGCTGCGTGATGGTCTGGGAGGCGATTTCGTGATTTTCAGTGGGTCCTAAACACCATGACTTGATGATTTACCAAGTGCGAATACCTTGACGTTTTACGTGATCATGTCCATCCTATGATCCAAAGTTTGTTCCCAAACAAGAACGCTATTTCCCAAGACGATAATGCGCCCATTAACAGAACCAAGCCAGTGCAATCATGGTTTAAGGAGCACCAGGACAAAGTACAACTTTCCTGGCCAGTTCAATCTCCAGACTTAAATATCAAACCCCTGTGGGCAGTTTTGTAGAAGTAAGTGTGAGCCAAGTTTTCGCCTCCAGCATCTTTGTTGCAATTGATGAATGTTCTGGTGGAAGAGTGGTAAGACATTCCACTGGAGACTAGTCAGGACGTGTAAAAATCCATTCCTCGAAGGATAGAAGGTGTACTAAAGTCAAATGATGGCTCAATCGATTATTAATAAATGAAAAGAGTGAATTTCAGAAGCGTTTGGATTATTTTATCCAGTACCTGTATAATACTGTAAATTAGATTGTTAATACAGAAAACCATTTATGTGAAATATATACTACACTACAATTATTTCATATTCCTTTCTTTCCGAGTTGAAAAATGCATCATAATATCATCGACATCAAGTGAATATGCTCTCCTATTTTCAGTCAATAAAATAACTAAATTAGTTTTTCCAGACTTAAAGAAGGAATTAAATAATTCTTTATTAATTTTAACTTCATAAAACTATTGCGACATTGTATGGCAGTGTCACGAATATTTTCAGTACAGTAGCAAAATTGGAATATTACTCAACACGAGATATATGGGAAATTTAGAATAGTAAGGAGATACATTTCCGACAGCAACTTGAGGTTAAAACCTTTCAAAAATTCGTGCACTGTAGAAGTTGTTTAAAGAATAAAACTTTATTAAACAATTCACTTCCATTAATATCCTCAGTAAAGTTAGATCAGAGATGTTCTTTCTCAATTCTTAATTTATAACCGATAATTATTTTTTTTTTCCTATGCTACATGGGGAGAAATGGGGAGAAACTTTTCTTTAAATGCGTCGCGTTCTTTATTATTATATATTCTCCATTTAGTCATCGTTCTTTCGGTGACCCCTTGATTCCGCGTCCGGGACAACAGCCCTACTCGCCTCCTCCTCCATAGATATGGCACTGACAGTACAGAAGTAAGAAAACGGGCACATACTATGCTTTAAGCAATATTTCATTGAAGTCTGAAACACCCAACTCACAGTAGTGGAAATAAGCTGTTTCTCATCGAGAAATCTCCACATGGCTCAAATTGCTCATAAGTGTTATTTGATGTGGTCTTCGGGACGGGCGTAAGCCATAGTGCTGTTACCGCCCATACAATTAATTTTATCTTATCTTATCTTATTTGATGTGAAATCCTATGCTTTTGGACACCCAAATTCAATGAAACGGTTATTAATTTGAAACCATTAAGCATTTTTGAAATTATGGTCTTTCCATGACGTTTGTGCGATATTGCATGGTTTACCAATATAAATCTGATTTTTTATCCATCATTAAACACGCAAGTACAGTAACCAGTGGGAGTTTGACTTTTTAAATTATAAAGATGGATAGGTAAGATTCAAATAAAAATGTTGTGGGTAGAAAATAGAATTTATTCCAAAAATCGTTTTAATTTAAAATTAAAAAAAAAAAGTAAATGAAATTTGTCGTTCACGTATGTAAATAATAGTAACCTTACTAATATTAGAAACACTGATCTAATTATATAGGAATTTCCTGTACGCATAAAGAAAATAACGTAGAAGTGAAGTAAATCAAAGCGCCTCTAACCTTGTTTACTACTAACTCTATATAACCATAATTTACAAAATTAAAAATTCCTCTTCCAGAACAAAAGGGAAACAGTTCTATTCAAATGAACGAAAACGGCAAATATGAAACCTATGTAATGAAAAGCATTTAACGAAGGAGACTAAAACAAGTAAATATTTTTTTTTAAAACTTAACTTAAAATAGCATTTGCAAAGCCTTATCCTCTAATGGAAGATATTTTTGTATAATGTAATTTTAGATAGATTATAGATGGATCGCAGGATACCATCAGTTTGTTTTGACTTAACCTGAAAGGTCCATGGCGGAAGAGAAGGAAGAATAATATTAGTTTGCAGGAGTGTTTTGAATTTACGGATCACGTCTGATAGAGGTGATTATCCCTTTAAATATTCTCAAGTTAGCCCTGAACATATACAGCCGAATCCGGCGATGAAATTAGTTGCTCTAATATGTATACTTTTATACAGACATTCGTCAAATAACGCTTGGTAAAGTTTCTTGTGTTGCTTCTAAGAAAATTAGAAAAGTAAATACTTTAAAAAATTCCATTTTGTGTACAGTAAAATCAGTGAAGATACTCTACACCAAAATGGAGGTATATATGGTTCATGTTCGTCAATTCCAACTTAAGAATTAAGAGAAATTAAACCTTTAACCAGAACAATTTTATAATCAGTGAGCATTGTGGAATTTAACGAGCCATATATTCCACTTTCTTCATCTCAACTTCTGAGGTTTTTGTTTTCTAATTTAAAAATTGTCATTAAAATAATATGCCGCTTAATATAAGACCCCGTACTTTTCATATCCAAATAAGACTCGTATTCGTATTACTTAGATTTCTGACACTGTGGGCAGATGAAACGGGAATCTGTAGTTCCTTAATATGAGACCACGTACTTTTCATATCCAAATATGACTCGTATTTGTATTACTTAGATTTTTGACACTGTGGGCAGATGAAACGGAAATCTGTAGTTCCACAATGCTCGTGTGCCCATCGGTAACAACATAAGCAACGATCCCGTCGACGCTTAAGGCTGGTAGATAATTGTGCTTTATAAGGTGAGCAGGTAATATTTTCTGCATTACCAGTCCGATGAGGTTTCTCGTATTCTCATATCTTCGAATCTGACATAGTTGGGAGAGGGCTAATATCTGTAAAACACTATCTCATTTTAGGAACCTTTTGGGGTTTCAAATTAGGAGCTTCAGTGCACGCCATTATAATTTAGAGCAGAAATCTTAGAACTTGTTAGACTGCCTTGCGCAGATTTGTCATTCTTTCTATTACTTTACGTGCTATCGAATGATGCAAAGGGAACAGGTTATTGTAACTTACCTGTACATACAAATGAATATCGAAGTCCACCTTATAGAAAACTCGTACGGAATCAGCACACAAAAATGCTTCTTTCTTCACCAGCTTTTTTCTTCACAATCACAACTACCCAGTAATTGGCATACCTAATACGTTAGAAATTTTCGTAGTTATCAGCAGAGTACACCACATACTTACGCAGTTAGCTTGAGGTCTCAAATTCGGTGTCTATGCAAAGCAATGTTAGCTTCAGGATACACATGGGCACAGACATAACTCAGAAACAAAAGCTCTTCTTCATCTCCATGCCGCTCTTGAATTTATAAATGTAACGAAACTAAAAATTAATAATCTTCATATTCATAAAGAGTATTTACTGTATTTAGAGAGTACACGTTTTCCTTGTCTGTAGAGAATTTAAGTAACGAACTGTGGTCAGAAAGATCGCAAGTACCGTATGTTCAAACAAACAACTTGTTAGTTTGTCTAACCGGGTTCGCATATGAAAACAAGTAAGTCTTTCTAGTTAATTAAAGGCTATTTGGAAGGGTAGAGAGCAGATTTGTAACTGCAATGCAATGTTTTAATGACTTATGTGGTGAAAAGAGAAGTTAACATACTGTGGTTACTGCCAGGGTTTGTTAATAAAACCAATGCAGTCAATTATTCCGCCAGTAGTCGGTTTTTGATTTTTGAGTAACGGATTCCTAGACATAGAGTAAGTACGTAATTTATAGAAAGTTCTCCTACTGAAAGCATCTCCGTGGTAACGAGGCAACGTTCCAACTAACTCCGCTCATAATCAAATGATGTCGTCATTGAAAATTAGAAGTTTTTGACGCAAGCTATAAATCAGGAAGTTATAAATTTAGTACTTCAGTCACACGTTAGGAAAGGAAAAGTTTCCTTGAATGTTATTCGATTCTTTAAGATTAGCAAATATATTTCATCCACGAAATTGTTTTTACCGCGGCCTACTTTGTCCGTCTATAACTTAAGACACTGTTCTTTAAGGAAGCATGGTACACTGTTAAAAATTTTCAGACAGTTGCCTGACTTGAATTTGAATTTAATTTTAAGGCCTATACACAACTTTGGCTCTGGCCGAATGGATGATGATGGGATTATTGGTGGAATGAAAGAAGTGGAAGGAACGGGAGAACCCCGAGAAAACCTACGCACGCGGGCTTTGTCCACCACAAAACTCACATGTCACGAGTACGGTTTGAACCGACGACCCCAAGCACCAGAGGTGAGCGCTCTAACCGTGGAGCCACCACAGCCCGACAGTTGCCTGAAAAACGATAGCTGCCTGGAAATTTCCACTAACTTGGTTAATAAACATTAAGCCTAGGCCTGGAAACTTGGCTTGCAGATTTCAAGAGGAAGAAAAAATAGAAGCCTGAAGCAAGATTTGAACACGGGATGTTTAATGAAAAGTCCAGCGCCTTACTAACTGGACTAAATTGTCAGTGAAGAAAGTCAAAACAGTATAGAAATTCAGAAATACGTTGCCCGAACACCGAAAACAAACAAAATTTCTAACACAACTTACGCCATGTTTTAATAACTTTTTTTCTATTTGTCAACTAGGAATCGTCATCCCCATTTACTGGGAATATTTCTCGTTTCTGTTGATGTGTTTGATGAAAATGGCGGTAGTTGATACAAGTGGCGACTGTTGATATGGTTACAGTGTTGCATAATAACAACAGTAAGAGAATAACATGAATCACGTCTGGTACGTAATAAAATTTACCAGCATGTGCTCAAGAGATGTATATTTTTGTTTAGAAGAGGAAATAATACTTCACAAGACGAGTGAATGATATTGGTTGTAGTAGTTTTCACGCAATACCCACATTGTGTTGAATTCAATTTTTTTGTCACCTGAGTGTTCTATTTGTTACGAAGTTCGCGATAAGCGTTTTCTGCTGGCACCAAGGAGTTCCTAGAGCGCAGCACAGAATTCATGAATGTCGACGTCTTGTACTACGATGAAAACCAGATCGGTATTATGAGCTTCGAAACCTTATATTCTTGGAACTCAAACAAATGTAACAACTGGCCCCATGGTGGGCTAGTTGTTACATCAGTGTTTTATATAGGTATATATGGGAAGATAAGGGAGCTATATAAACTGCATATTGACATAAGTAAACTTTTGGACGATATGATTGCTAAGGAGCTCGCCTTAATTGCAAAAGTTTCCGGTTTCAATTCCCGGTGAAGGCTCACAATGTCGGTGTTGGTCCAGTATCGTGAAGACAATTAGTAGCAACTTGAGTAAAATGAGTAGCGGAGTGTGGTCACGAATGTCAGACACAGGCGTTGCGCTTACCCCTTAACACAATACTTGAACGTAATGCCGCTATATGATAGACCAGGGCTCTTAGAGCTCTTATATGTACCTTTAACCATCGCGCCACTTGAAAACAGACTGCAACGTTGCACCTTTTTATCGCTTGTTGCTTGAGTAGCTGATGAATAAAAAGAAAAGAAGAAAGAAAACGAAGGAAGAGAAATTAAGATGTTGATGTTGCCAGTGCGTTTTGTACATGAGCTATATAGGAAACGTATTGGCAACTGTCCTGAACACCTGGCAACACCAACATCTTCATTTTGCTTCCTTCATTTTTCTCTGAAATAAAAGTATTTTATAAACATATCTATTGTTTTAGCTTCCCGCGTTCTGTAGAACATCGACGGCTGTGTTTGAAAACGCGGCCGCAGAAAATCGGTCGTGATTCGCATAAACATATTCATTTGCTTCTATTGTTCTATATATAGATCGCTCCGTTCGTGTGATTCTAAAGCCGCTTAAAAACGGCGTTTGCATAAAGCAGCCTTGAAATGCTGTCGTGCCGCTCAGTTTAGTTTATTTTTTTTTATAACTCAAAGTTTGGTTTCATTGTTTAAGAATTCATCTGTAAGCTACATTTGTATTTGTACTGATGATTGTGAAGGACCCATTTACAACAATATTATTGATAACTATTAGAATTGAAAATCTACGCGAATAAATTCATTCTATCACAGCCAATAGCAGTCAGATTATTATATGGCATATCTACTGGAACCTATTTACTAATATTTTTGCTTAATTATTGACCAAAACCTTTTAGAACTGCTACAAATTCTGCTACAAATTATGTCCTGTACGTTTGCGTTATATTTTGGTTATAAAGAATTTTCAGTTGCGTTTCTGAGTAATTTAAAGTTATGAAGCGTGTATTTATTTGGAAATGTTTTCCACAATTCCCAGGCTCCTTTCTTGTTGTAAAGGGACGCCTCAATTTCATGATCAAACCAGCAAGGACATCTGGATGAATTATCCTTTTTCTGAAGAACATAGTCTCTATGACAGCCAGCAATATCTTCAGTAAAAGTATCAATAGCCAGTTGAAGGTGACTAGATAAGAAAGAACTCAATAGCAACCAATTACGTGAGAAATAACAGAACGATTTGTTTTCCTCCAAATGGGAGAATAATATCAGCCATAACTCATTGAAGACTGGGAGTAAGTAGGCAGTGTGAACATATCAAGTTTCTCATGGTCGGATGCAAATCCTAGAGGGAGTAATACTAGAAGTAGTGAAAGATATATAATCTAAATTGCTATTATTTTAGTGTTAAACAAACTGAGATCCAGGTCATGGATAAAATTATTTATAAACCATGAACTGTTATTAGTATTATTATTAAAATACACGAAACAATATTACGAAATTTTGAACATAAATTATTTTCGCTTAATTTCAGTTATTCTATGAAATAACATTATTAGAACTTCTTTATTTACGTGTTTTATAGCACGTTACTTTAAGCTTTTATCATAACCTTTCTTACTCTGATTTGGAGGATGGGAATGTAGCAACGTTGGAGTTAATTTAGTGTAGCTGGAGTGGAGTGAAGAAATCAAGATAAAACTTCAATGTAGAATGCCTGAAGTAAGGCGTTTCAACTTGTGATGCCACCGCAAGGTCCGTCTGTATGCAGTGACTTTTGTCGCTATACCACGGAGGGCGATTTCAGTGATTCTAGGAAAATAATTTTTCTTTCGTATGTGTTTGAAGAGAAGTCGTCGTGACTCAGAGGGTAGAGCGTCTGACTACAAATCACACGGTTAAAATTCTGGCCAGGACAATGGAGAATTTTCTCAGAGTATTCCCATGCCAGGCGCTCTGAGGTTGGTGTTGTCCCAACTGAGGAAGTCCTAACTGAGGAAGTACTATGAAATTTTCCCAACTGAGGAAGTATATCTTAACAGAAGAGTGCGTTCGCAAAACTTAGTCCCAACTGAGGAACAGATTGAGCTTGTCCGAGGCAAGTTGCCCAAACTGGTTTCATTATGGAAGATAACGTTTTCTTAACTAAACTAGAGCAGTTTAATGCGATCCAAGACCCAGTAAATAATTGAGTATTTTACAATTTGCTTCATGTGTGGATGTAGTTAAGAATACG
>JAGDQP010076730.1:0-10024 GCA_022664845.1 Lepisma saccharinum
ATAATAATTATAGTAATCTCAAATCGTATTCTGATAAGCTTCTTCAAAAATAATAAGGATTATAATTAAGCCATATTCAAGAAAAATATATAGAATTATATAAGAAAGATAATTCTAGTATTGCAATGAATACACGACTTTATTGTTTTTCGATCGCAAAGCTGTTGTTATAATGGATTAATTTTGACTTCTGATTCAGATAGTAAAAAGTACTTCACCGCATTATATTCTATTTTAAAAGTTATTACAAATATAATTTACAACATTGATGGCACACATATATCGAAAAATAGTTAATTTTTATTAATATGCGTTGATATAAAAGCTGAGTTATTTTCTGGTTTCAGCATAAGTTGGTAGCATGCAAGCACTAACAACAAGAATGATTCTCACCTTATCTGTTGTTGCATTGGCGTGCATATTTGCACCTACTAATACTAAAACCATACAATACGACTTCGAATCAGGATCTGAGTAGCTGGTACAGCTGCAGAATCCTGATAACACTGTTATTTTTAGGAAAACGACAATCGATGATTTGAGGAAAATTACACAGAAAAAAATGGCTGTGTTAATTCAACACAATGCGGTGTCCCAGCGTGACTACCACTTTTGTGTGTTAAATCAACACAACACACGGTGTTGATTTCGGTAGTTTGAGAAAAAAAAAGTTACGGCAGCAGCTAGATTTGAACATGGGTTGCTCAGTTAGAAGCCGAGCGCCTTACTGACTTCGCTAAATTGTCAGACAGAAAAAGTAGTAGATTGAAACAGTATAGAAGCTAAAAAAATGTTTCTGAATCCCAAACACAAAGAAAGTTGCTCTCACGACTTATGCCATGATTCAATCACTTTTCCATTTTTCAATTAGGGATCACAATTCCCAGTCATTGAGAATATGTTCCATTTCTATGAAAGCAAGCGCAGCATTTAACATGTTGTTACGATAAGAAAGCAGTAATGCTGCTCAAGTGTTTCGCTGTCGCCATCTTGCTTGCTTTCATAGAAATGGAATATTCTCAATGAATGGGAATTCTAGTTCTCAATTGACAAATAGGAAGTGATTAAACCATGGGATAAGTCGTGCAAGTAACTTAGTTTGTTTTGGGGGCTCATCAACACATATTTGATCCAATATACTGTTTGAATCTATAGTGTAGTTGTTTAATTCAAATGTTGTTAAGTAAATATAGTTTACATCTAGTACCTTTTCTGTCTGACGATTTAGCTAAGTCGGTAAGACGCTCGACTTCTAACTGAGCAACCGATGTTCAAATCTCGCTGCATCCGTAACTTTTTTTCACAGTACCGAAATCAACACCGTGTGTTGTGTTGATTTAACACAAAAGTGGTAGTCACGCTGGGACACCGCATTGTGTTGAATTAACACAACTATTTTTTACAGTGTAAGGACTCTCCAATTTCAGGACACCTAGATGGAAGAGCTGGTGTTGCTGTTGTTGATGTATTGAACCAAGTGTCTGGAGGTGCTGCTATCCACACACCTGGTCTCAACTTTCCCAAAGGAGCTACGGTGTCTCTGGACTACTTCACCAGGTCTTATCTGCTTCAAGCAAATTGAATTCAGGTTTATTATTTAGAGAACGGTCCTGTCTATCAAGTACAGCTACTGAACTTGTATTCGAAAGCTTGTCCTCACACAGATCAGTGGTATACAGCATCCAAAGAAGTTCCAGCTGGACTACGGCAACCGCTGGAGGTAGAATTCATTTACTATTTCTTAACTTCTGTTGGTGAATTTCCCTGAACCTTTTTCTCCTTTATGAGCTTTTATAACGTGGTGAAGTATTGAAATGAACGAAATCAATCGGAACCAAATAGCAGGTTGAATAGAGGTAGTTAGGTTAGGTAAGCTTAAGTGTAGAAGTAAGTTTCGTAATCCCAGCTCAACTGGAAAGTATATCCAATGTATTTTATCACTATTATCAATGCAAAGCAAACAGTAGGAAAAAGGTGTGTGGACCAGCTCAAACGATAAATAAACGAATTGCACAGATCCAATTAATTTTCTTAAGATTTTTTCAATACAATCATAAACTAAATTCTGAATAGTTTATGACAGAAACGTGCTATCTTATAGTTTGCTGATTACTGTAGCTTAATTAATATTGATTTTTAATTCATTTAAGTTCTTTACCTAAACTTGACTTGGTCCTGCCCAGGTTAGGGGGAGCGATGTTGGAAGGAAATGGACTAGGGTCTAGTTTGAGGTTACATCCCGGCATTAACATTGCGTTACTGTGGAAAACCACTGAAAGAGCCTAAGATAGGATAGGTTGAAGAAGGGATGTTTCGTCTTTCAAAATATTTCTGAGAATTAATCGGCTTGCTACAAATCAGAACTTTAGTCATAGCTTAAACTAAGCTTTTACTACCGTTTTTGTACCTGCCTTATTTGATAAACTTAAATGATAGTGTTATGTACATTTTCTAGTTACTTATTAACTTGACATTTAAAATGACAAGTTTATAATACAAGCTGTTTCGCAAATCTCACGCAGAATACGATGATGAAACAATATCCAACGTCTAGTAAGTTTGTTTTAATTTATGCGAAAATATTCCGACATGCACATGGGATTGAAAAGAAAATGTATGAATATCTGTTAAATTAAATATATTCGAAACTGTTTTTATTGTTGTACCCTCTAATCGAGATAATGCTACTTTTCCTGTATTATTTCAGACTACGTTTATTTAAATAATTGCTTATATATTTTTAAACAAAGGAAAACAAGTGACATAGACTAAAGCAGACTTTGGGGTAATATTTTACATATAACACTAAATATATGTGGCACAAAAATGTCGTATTTTGTACAAAGAAAGTTTGCACCTCGATGTATCCATATATAAAACATGAAAAATGTGTATTAAAATATTATCTAGAACATTTATATTCCTCAATGACACTTGTGTCCCGTGGCTTCTGGAATAGACTTATGTTTTACATTTATATCAGTTTTATTCAGGACATGAAGCAAAACGTGACAGTAGTCGTTTATTTGCTTGTGTTTTTAGTCAAGTCTTAACCAAGCTACAGATTGAAAGGGGACCTGAAACCCCTGTTTAGTGGGCACGTGATCGTTACGTTCCTTGCATTTTCAACGGATTTGAACCCAGTACCACATACACTGTAAATTGTAAAGAATCTAACAATCGGGTTAATGTTTGTTTCTTTGTATTCAATAACAAATAGAAGATATTTTAAAAATTTATTAAAATGTTTCGTCTGCTGATTTTATAATAATAATATTGCCCTAAAAATTCCATTTACTCATCCGTCTTTAGTTCTATCCTCTTCATTGAAAATCGTGGAAGCATATTCCTTTATTTGAACACAGATACTCCTAGAACAGACCCAAATTGAAACAAATATAGAATTTCAAAGCGGTAACAAAGATTTATCCATAACATAATCATATATTATTTGTCATACTTGATTTATGCACTTCTTAAGGAAGTCTTAAAATTTCTCAGGCTATCAGAATAACATTTTCTACAATGATAATTTAAAAATGCTAGTAGCTTGCAAAGTCTAACCACAGTTCAGAACATGTACTCTACGATTAAAATGTTACTAGAGATAATAAATAAGATACATACATGAAGAGTACCTCAAAAGAAATGTCAAGATCCAATCCTCAGTTGTATCTATTGGTATATTGTTAATAAATTCAACTCAAAGGATAATAGTTTATGGTATCAATTATTCACTTGATCATAAACATCGTCACACTTTTAGTTGTTTATAGAGTAAAAGGACGTTTAGCCTTATCTTGAACCTACAACGCTCATACATTTAGGAAGCATTTTGAAAAAGTAAGTTATGTTTCGTCAAAGTAGTTCATCGTAATTTAATGTTCGTTTATTTTTGTGTACTTAGATATTTAAAAAAAAATCTTTATACTTTAATATTCATTTCCACTTCTAATGTAATACTAGATTTCCATAAACTTTTACCCTTGCAGAAGCCATTGGTTAGGGTTAAAAGATAACCTTGCAAATAATTATAACAAAATGTTCAAAAAAAATCCTTCAGTAATAGCAAACATGACTTTTTGTATATTCCGTTTTACTATTTCTTTTGTACCTGTGAACGTCAAGTTTTATCCGAAAATCAACTTCAAAGGCGAAAATTTGCTAATCGATGTTAGCAAAACTATTTCTATTCATGTTTAGAATATTTCCAGCCTTACTGATTTTTGCTAAATATATTAATCTCATTACGATTTATATATTTTAAAAAGGACGGAACTTCAGTATTCAATATTCTTTCTAACATGTAACAATTCCACTAATATATCCAGTTTGAAATATGCAACTTAAACGTAGATGCAACGAAATCATAAGAACACCAAGCAGTCTTTATTCGTCTTTAGTGTACCTGGACAAGTGCTGAATCGGTAATTAGAATATACCTGAGAGAAGAACCCCCTACATATTTCTTAGAGGAAAGATTTATAACGAGAGAACTAAAACAACATGTGTAACATTCCATAATATTCTTTATTTACTGCTACATGTTAGAAATAATAAAGTACTTCTGAAATTCGAGAGTGAATACAATTGTTAGTAAATAGTTATAATAAGTTAGTCATTGTCCAGAGAAAAACAATAACAATTTTTGAAATAACTTTGTGGATATTCCGTCAGAAAGATCTAATTTCAATAATGCTGAAACTGGAAAACACTTTGTATATTTGGATAGACACTGAAGACACTAAAGTGATTGTGATCAAAGCCGATCGTAACTCAAAAATGAGGATTTGTATTTATCTGTTAGATCTCAGCAAAACCTTTCCAACTGTGATACAATCAGAGTTAAAAAGGAATTAAGAGAACATGGCGCGTTAGATTTTGTATAGCACGAAGTTTTATTGAGTTAGTATAGTATCTTTTATCACTACTGAATCGATCTGAGTCATATAAAGATCAGAAGTATATTTTTGTCATTACTGAAAAATACATGTTTGTATAGGGGTCGAGTTTGTCATATGTCAGAGATGTTTCTATGCTCAAAACTTAATGAAAAAGAATTTGTATGGGGACAATCTTTATGCTTCAAAATAACTATGAATATGCTAATTTTCTAATAGTAAGCCAATAACATTATAGTTTCTGAATGACGAAATCTTTTGATATATTGTTGTTTCATATGTCCCAATGCACTCAAAACACTATTGTTAAAAAAAAAAGAGGTTTATAAACTAGATTAATTGTAACTTTCTTAATCACATCGTGTATAGTTGCTCGAATACGTGTGATTGCGTAAGCACACAGACTAAATCATAGAACTAAAAAATTATTTTTAGTTTATGACAGCGAAATTTGTAATGGACCGTTCACAGGAGGAGAATTGTTATTACAATAATTTATTTAAGTTCCATTTCTTGTCCTTCAATATCTACGATATAACTACTCTTTGTTATCCTCTAGTTATTACTATAGGTTCCTGTGGTTATTTTATCATTGAAGCCTTCTTATTTTAATATTTTTTTAAAGGTTCACACATTTAAATAATAATTTCTTTATAATTTCATGCAACACAATGTTAAGAACTAGTCAGTTTACAAAATGAATTCCGATTTATCCGCGATACAACATTCTGTGACTTTTATTATTGTTCAGTGACAGCCCATTATTTTTTTTGAAATTGTTATGCCTATAGTTATGAAATATTCACGAAGCATTAGATGTCTTACTTTTTATTTCATTTTCAGATATGGATCTACGGTAATGTTGGTAATAACACGGAAATTGAAGTCGTAGCTATTGATAATGTTAGAGTGAATGAAGTTGTGGAGGACCCAACCACTGGAGACGATGACTCGAGTATTAAGTCAACACCTGCAGGAGATCATTCGAGTTCAGGAGGAGGCAATGGATGTGTCCATAAAACAACCCCAATTTCGACCACTTCTACAATTACAGTCCCCACTACAACTACATCAACTGCAACAGGATGTGCTTAATCTTTTGTCCGTGCGCACGAACTAAAGGAACTAACAGAACAAATTGAGACAAATTAATACCTGTTGAAGTTAAATTCACAAACTGTTTAGAGTCTGAAAAGCAAGTAAGAGAACATTGAACAATTCTGTTTCACTGTGCATTAATCCCTTAACCCTCAGTGAAGCTGTTCCGAGAAAATCAAGATCTGTTCTATGGACATCCATAAGAATAGCAGTTTGTGCTTTGTTTTTTATCTCTGTGTCTTTCATAAGAACTTTGATTTCAGGGCTGACATTCGACATGTTTAGGATTACATTCGGGATCTTAACTCAGTTTTATTTTATTTTGAGGGTTATAGGATACATGTACGGTGCCATAGAACTACTTATAATCATATATTTCAATTTTACACAAAGAATTATTGTTTTTCTTTGTCTTGTTTACTTTTACACCTTTAAAACAAACTGTATATTTATTATTTCTTAAGTACTATTAATAAAAGCTTCATATTTCTTTTGGTTTGTTTTCATTTCTTATAATTCTTTTCCTTATTGCATCAAACTCACACCTTGCAAGTAAAGTTCATATGTACTGTCACTCATGTAACCTACTTCTTGCGTGATTTGCAGAAAAAACGTCAATATCATTGCTCTAAGTGACGATAAGAATTTATGTTTAGGATAGTTTATATTTAATGTAAAATATTCTTGTCACACATAAAATGCAATTATGTTGAATTAAAGTGTACGTATATCACTAACAGTGCAAATTTCGAGGATCACTTTAGAATTATCAGAGAATATTAGTAAAGAAAAATAATATTTCCAAAATTGACTACAATACGACCACTGTATACAACAACGCCGGTTCTGTTGCAGATAATGATAGATATGACTTCGATTAAATGAATTTATGCCGATGGTTGAAACTGGCATGGATTAAAGAAGGACTATGTTATGTTGAGCGCACAAAATAACAAGAGCAACAACTAGTTCATACCTTCTTTCTTGGTAGACAAAATTAATGCACCAAGCCAATATAAGTTGACTCTAGATTCTTTAACATTTCTGAATTGTTTTAAAAAATTTCTTTAAGTTCCTCGTGACTTTCTTTCTTGGTTGAATTCTTGAATATTTTTGAGTTTATTCAAATTGTCTAGGCTTTTGTAGATTCCACTGGTAAAAACGACTTCTGGTAGAAGAGAAAAAACACCAGATCCTAAAGGAACTTTTTATGCTGATTCCAAATATGTAATTAGTTTTTCTCTACCACCCACAGTTTTCGCGTAACACAGTGATTTATAGGAAATTCCCTCAAACATTTCCGTTTTTATATTTTTCATAGTCTTGGCTCTTGTCCCCTTAACAAATATAATCACAAAAATTACGTTAAATAAAACCTTGATTTATACTTAATAATTCCTGTAAGTCTCGTAAAAATCATATTATTCTTTCTAGATAAATTAATATATTTGCATGTATCCCGCGTGTATTGTTCGTTTTATTACGTAGTATATTGCTTAGAGGTGTTGAATATGGAAGAAACACGATTTGCATTACTTGAACGAACACAGACATGGAAATGAGGGTTTACAACATCCATCAACACATTCTTAACTCTCTGTAGAATAAGAAATGTAAAACTCAAAGAAATAATAAATAAAAATCAAAATTATTTCAGCTTATATAAAATGATTTAGTTGTTGATTTCCTTCAGTGTTTGACAATTGGAACATCTCTCTTGAGAGTCCAACAGTAATCTGAAGGCATTTTTGAACTCATTTTAACTTCGTACCTGTTATCCATGGATGAGATGTCTTGGTGAGAACGCTCACCGTGTTCATCTGACAGTACCTAGATTTTCGGGAAAGAAATCCTGGTCGGAGTCCAGAAAATAAACTTTGATTGACGTATGACACCCCATATCTTTGAATGCCTTTAAGAATTCGCCCACAATATCACAGTAGTTTGGCCATTCCTTCCTGATGTAATGACCTGTTTTGTTTTTGCTGTCCCATTTGCACAGGAAACCACACTATTTTGTATATCCGAGCTGTGAGCCCATTAACAATGCAGTAACTTTTAAATCACAACACCAATTATATTCATCGTACTTCTCCAAAAGAATTTTTTTACGTTTACTTCATGTTAGTTGCATAAGCTAACAGCACATAGGGCAATGTGTACCCATTATGCAAAAGAACAGCTTTCAAACTTGTTTTAGAGGAGTCTATGAATAATCTCCGTTCTTCAGGATTATGTTCATGACCGAGAGTATCCAAGCGCTGTCTATGGAAAACAGACACCAAGGTAAATGAACTTCAAAAGAGCTTTCAGATTACTCTTGGACGCTAAAGAGAGAGATGTTCCAGATGTCAAACGCCGAAGGAAATCAACAACTAAACATTTCATGTAAGCTGAATTATATATTATTTCCTTGAGTTTTATATTTCTAATTCTACAGAGTTACAAATGTATTATTCAATGTTGTAAACCCTCATTTTCATGTCTGTGTTCGTTTAAGCAAGCCAAATCGTATTTTGTCCTTATTGAACAGCTCTGAAAGCAATATGATATATGATAAAATGAAACACACAGCATACATGCAATTATATTAATTTCTCTAGAAATAATAATGTGATTGCTATGAAACTTGCAAGGATTATTGAATATAAATCACGGTTTTATTTGGTGTAACTTTTGTGTTTATATTGCAAAGAGGACAAGAGCCAGGGCTATAAATACTATAAAGTTTTAAGAGAATTTCCCATCAATCCCTCTGTCACGCGAAAACTGTGGGTGATGGAGGAAATCTAATTACATATTCAAAATCCTTTGAATTCAGTTTTTTTCCTTCTTGTGACACAAATAGTTTTATTTTCTTCCCCAGTGAGTTAATTAAGATCTTCATAGGTTACTTGCTCAAAATTATTGCTTAAAATTACTTATAATTTCTTAATTTCTTTATGAATTTTATGTATGTGTATGAAATAGTTTCATATTTTTTTCTCAGTCGTCCAGGTATTGCTATAGGCCAGATTTTCATGATATTTTAAAAATGATTTTATTATGCCTACATAAGCCGTCAGGCATTCCTGTCGTAAAGGTATTCCGATTCGGTCAGTTCTCAGCGTTGCCAACATTTTTTTTTAAAAAAATTCCTTTAGCACAACTTAGCTTATCAAGGAAAAACAATAACAATAGTCTTGGTGTACCGGTATCTAAACAGCTCAGAGGTCAGTGTTGCAAACCTGTTTTAGAATTCAACTTATACGAATGTCTTCATTTATAAATACCTACACGTGGCCATTAATTTACACCAAATTTTGCGTACGTAAACATTAAGTACTAGGACAGATCATAGAATATTTCAGGTGCTGCAGTTGTTAGTGTTGCCAAACAAGTCAAAAGTTTAATATTTCAAATTGTTTCCATAATGTTGGATTAATTAATACCAAACTTGGCATTTAAAAGCTGGGACAGGTAAGAGAGAAACACGTGGTGCCGCTGCGCCGCACTTGCCAGTGTGGCCAAACATTTTAAAATCAATATTATAATGTTAGCCGCCACTCTAGTGTGTGAGGTCTCCGACTCGATACCGTCCCGTGCCATGGTGGACAAACACCGTGTCCGTGTCTTTTCTAGGGGTTTTCCCGTTTCTTCTAACTTTCTTTATTCCACCAATTCTCCCATCATTATACATTCGGCCTGAGCCAAATGTTGCCTGAAGGCATTACATAAAAATTCATCTGAAATTCACCGAGACGCCGTGGCTCAGTGGTAGAGCGTTGGCGTAGCATTCGGGAGAACGTGGGTTTGACCAATCCCATGGTAGAAGGAACGCGCAGCTTTCTCTTTTCTCGTGATGTCACCTTCAACACACGAGTCACTGATGTCTGCAAGGAAAGATGATTTTGCTTGTCACTTGAGCTTGTTAATTTGTTCTTTTTTGGTCAAAAACACTGAACTGCTGAAATAGACTACATTATTCGTAAAAAAAATAAATTACACGTAACGTTTCGACCTTCTAGCAAAGATCCTCATCAGAC
>JAGDQP010076731.1:0-10024 GCA_022664845.1 Lepisma saccharinum
TATCACCTCCCGAAGTTTGTCGGTCCGTAACCTTACCACCCTGTATACACGTTAGGTGTAAGAAGGTGGGGAAAGTGGGAGCGACAGAGACACAGGTGAGTAGTAAGCTACGAAGAAATAACGGCCTTTGCAGAAGTGTATAAAAATTCAGATGCGGTATTCCGCTTGTGCTCGTTGAAGATAATTGCTTAGTCTTAAGGGAACCTCTGGTGTCTCTCTCTTTCTTGAATGTGTGCAGAAGAGTGAAAACAAAGATACGTCCATTCCATTCACGCTGAACTTCCCATTAGGAAGCTCAGCGTGGCTAAAAAAAAACTTTTCTTGCCGGGCAAGTAAAATAAATTGAAGTCTTTTTGCTTTGGCCTACTGCGACTGAGCGGAAAAAAAGGAGAGAACGACCATACAGTCTGATGTTTTATGTTCTATAGGGATAAGTTTCGTATCTTCATTCTTCTTGGTCTTTTTTAGATTTATAATTTCTGTGTCACATGTAATATAATACAGGATGATACTGAAGGTAGTTTCAATTATTTCTCGTAAAAAGGAACTGGTAATATTTTAAATTAAAAATAGTTTCGAGATTATTTTTTTTATTTAGTTCTAATTAAAATAATTAACAAAAGTTGTTTGGACAAAAGTATAAATTACTGGCTCATCGCAGTCACTTTAACTAGGATTTGTATTTTATAAATCTAAATTAGGCAATGAGAGGAAACTAAAGAAGGCCGATATGTCAGATTAAAAGCCAGATATCGACATCCACTCTCTCAATAAAGCTAGGTGTACTTCTAGTCAGTCTGAATTTCTTTCCATGAACAGGCTATAAAGTCGATACTATTTCCCCCCTTAATCTCATTCTCTCGCTGAACTCCTCAAAGTACCTCTTAATAAATGTTACAGCCTTTAAAACCTTTTATGCACCCAATAGGCACCAAAGGAGGCAGGGTATGGCTGACCCAAGTCAAAACGTGAAAACAATTGTAATGTGATATTATTTTGGGGCAGAACATGGTTGCCACTATATTTAATGTGTTTATGGATTAGTCATATTTTTTTTAAAATTTATGTGACGGAACTTTAACTTGATTGGTTCCTGGCTGAAAAACGTGCAATTTTCCGAAGGTTCGGTGAGCGGCCATATTGAATCGCCAGTTGGTTTTACAATGTAGTGAAAACGACAGGTCGGGAAAGTTTGTCTTGATGAAATTCCTGATAGTTGTTAAAATTGCTTTGTTATTCTATTTAAAGCCATTCGTAGTGAGAATTAATCCACTGTTGATAGATTATAATAGTAAAAGTGTCATATTCAGTGAAAATCGCAGGTATCATAGTGTTTTTGAAATATCTAAAGCAGGTAAAAATGGTGAAGTTAAAAGAAGTAGAAAATGCCAGTGAAGTTCTGCTCATATGTATTCCGTTTTAAATATTTTCCTTAGTAAAAATATCGGGAGTGATAAAGTGCAATTGAAGACCTGGATTGCAAAACACCCCAAGTCCACTGGAGTATTTTTTCCAGGAGGAACAGAAGCAGTCCAAGGACTGGGGATGTTATTTTTTCAGGCGAAATTATTTTGTATTAGAAGAAGGTTTTTTTTAGTTGGAGTTAGGATCTAATATTACGCAAGTGGATAGCCCTTGGAACATAGATGTCGAATGAACAGAAAAATGAAAATACGAAAAAAAAAATGGTAGTATTGTAGAAAAGACCCAAGTAGACATAGTTAATATTATGTTTAATTACTTTCTGACTGTAGGATTCTAGTGAATCGAAGTAGTATGAAGATTTGATGCACGCCTTTACCTCATCAGCACGCGTTCCTCTTTGAACTACCGGCAAAGTCTGTCAGAAATCTCCAGCCAGTAAAGCGGTAATACATAGCTACATCGTTTCCTCTGATATCTTTCAGAGTTCTGCTAAGAGCTTCAAAACCTCCTTTATGCGCTATTGTACTTTCGAAAGGCGTGTTCTACTATCGGGCTGTACGGTGTAGATAAAGCAGTTATCAACTATACTAAGAGTATCGGGTTCGAGCCTACCTATAGCCAGAATTTTTTTCTCTCTTCTTTTAAAAAAAGAAATAACCTTGTTTCATTTCTGCTTTCGAAAAATGCCATTTTTTTGCTCCCCTTTACCGAACGTAAGTGAAATACGCGTATTAAAGCCAGACTAGATATAAATTTCAAGTTCCTAGCTTAAGCCGTTTGGTCTGAACGTTGATATAAGAGTTTTTATAATTAAAAAAAAAGGAACCCCCTACCCCCCCCCCCCCCCTCTGGGGCAATATAAAAGAACGGTGAAATACGTATCTAATTATTTTAAAACTAATAAAACGTAAATACCAAATTTCTTGTTTGTAGACTTAAAGGATTCCGAGATATGGGCATTGTATATTAAAATAATTTCAACCCCGTATCACCCCTTTCCAAGCCGAATTACCAAAAATCCTTGCTTAGTGGTAAATTAGGTCATAAGAGCTAGGTATTGTATAAATTTACAGTTTATAGATTACACCGTTTTGCCTGGGTTTTGATATGTCCGTCAGTTAGGACTTCGGTTTTTATACATATAGATTATATACGCTCATTCCCATTATTATAAAAGGTACTTGAGTATCGGTCTGTACGGTTTAGTGGGTAAACAACTTATACCTATTGTTCCTGTAGACACATACATGAAAGAACGAAGAAAAAAATACATAGAATCAGCAAAAACTAAAACGTTTATACTGGACAATCTACCTAACCAAATAAACGACAGAATAATCAAACACAAAATAACATACCAAGAATTACTTACTTACTAATTAATTCCACAGGCAAATATATGCAAAATTATCAAAACATCATTATATTTTCACTACGGATACGAAGTTACTAGGCTAATAACATCCGAATAACATCTAAAAGACAAAAGGCAAGAAGCACTCTCTCAAAACATATATCATTCCTTCCTTCCTGCAATATAATCCTAACTAAACCACCTAACCATGACCTGTCTTGAAATTCTGGGCTGATTCTAATAAAAGACCTTTACTTTGAAATAGTTGCACACTTCCAGTCTGTGCCATTTTGGACACTTAACATCAAATTGATACTTGTGCTTGGTCCAGGGGTTTTTTCGTGATGTTTGTTTGGTGCGGGACCTGCGTTCTGGTGCTCAATCCGGTTCATAGTAAAGACATACTAATATATATAACATTTCTACAATGTTATAAAAATAAAAATAATACTAATATAATATTAAATTCAAAGGACGAAAGTAGGTATGAAGAGCTAGAAGTCCAGTCTTGGGGTCCTGCGGACCCTTGACTTTTACTTTACGGTCGGTTAGGGTAGATTAGATAAGGTCAGGTTCGGATATGTATCTTTACATTTTCGTTTCTTTCTTTCAAAATATATTTCTTTCTGTTTGTGCGAACCTGACTTTACCTAACCTTCGCTAACCTATGGTAACTAAAAATGCAACTCGGGGAGGGGGGAGGAAGCGGCCTCGGTGAGTGGTGGGTATACGCAAAAGTGCTACATTGCGTATGTCCACTGCTAACCGGGGGTTGCGCGTCCCTGAGGCTCACGCCACCCAGCTCCCTTCAGACGCAGCGTGCTCCCTTGCACACCACGCGGGTCAGGCCTGGTTGATGTATATATATCCTAGCTTTCAGTAGCCTTTATTTCTATGCCAAAGCAATTATGAATAATAAATGTGAACATATAAAAATAAAGTTTGAAAGAAAGAAGAAAACTGTTGTTCCTGCCGGGATTCGAGCGCGGGTTTGTTATGTAGTCACCCAACGTCTTACCGCTGTATCAAGTTAGTACGTGGGTAATACTGGTTTGGTCGTTGTATTTGCAGTGGATGGGGTCGGAGCCTGTTACGATGACGTCGCAGGCACGATGACTTCGAACCCTGTTAACTCAACTTTTGAGTGCGGGGTGTAAACATTTGTATGATGCCTTGTTGGTTAGTGGGCCATCGATTCCGCGCAAAATTGCTCTTTTGCCAGATTATCATCTCGGGAGTGTTCCTAGTTAGTGGTACGCCTCGAGTATGAATGATTTTAACTGAATTCTAAGATCATCAGTCGATACATGTTCAAAAGGTTTATCAAATAGAATGACTCTCGCTTAGGGTAAACAATGTTTCAAACAACTTCTAGAGCGTTGGTTAGAAATCGGAAAGTCTTGAGATCGATTCCAGCAGTCGACTCTTCTAACTGAGGTTTTCTAAGATTTTTCCTCACCCATACTAGGCAAACCCTGTGATGGTACCTATAAATAAGCCCTGGCCGTCTATCTTCCAACACACTCTCCCAGTCCTATCCGCACTTGGTCCTCATATGCCTAAAGGCCTTAAAATAATTTGAGACAAATTCTTCCAGAATCCTTTTACCCCACCCTATACCGGGCGATTTTTGTTTATTTGTGTTATGCGTAAACAACAACAATCAATTCACACATTTACACAAATCATACAATGTAGATGTGAAAATACAAATATACTATACTGGTTGTCAACAATATTAAGATACCCCCGCTCATTCTTCCTTGTTAATTCTCGGTGGTAGAGCGTTGACGTAGCATTCGGGAGGTCGTGGGTTCGATCCCAGTAGCGGACCATCCTGACTTAGGGTTTTCCAGGATTTTCCTCAGTCACACCAGGCAAATGTCAGGACTGCACCTTCAACATAGGATCTGGCCGACACCTTTCTTAATCCTTTCCCTTTTCCTATCCCGGCCTGAGCCTTAGACGCCTAAAGGCCATAAATAAAATTAAAATTCATTGTCAATTCAAAGTGAGTAATGTTAATTACAGGACATATAGATTAAATCCAATTTGAATATATCGCGATAGAAGAAACTTATAAATAGGAGCAGAAATTTTATTTGAAACATTTATTATTTAAAAACTTTATTATTTAAAACATAATTTAAAATAAAATTTAAAAAATATAAATTTGTGTTTGCCAGGTTCCAACTCATTAACATACTTTTCTTTTTTAACAAATGAAGGAATCAGTATTAGAATTCGTGAACTTACGCACAAGAGACAGACGCGATATCCATCAGAACACCGAGACTTCTTTATTCTCGTTATGATAACACAGTATTTATTGTAAACTATCAATCTTGTGCGGGTCTGCGATCTCATAACAAAACAAATGTGATATTTCCATGTCAAAGCATTGCTGTTATAAACTTAAGATAGAAAAAATAAGCGGAACAAATCAATACGTTTTAATTAAAAAGCTAAAAACGTGTAAAAGTTTCATCAACTAACTAACTTCTTTGCTTCATCGGACACGCTGAATTACATAAACAACAGCAGCCTGGAACGAGCCAGCTATCTCGTTCCTCATTGGATCCTGCCAGTCATCAAATACCGTCTGCACAAAGTGTGTCTTTAAGTACCAACGTTCACTGATTCCTTCCTACCCCTGTTCCAGTGCATCTATGCATACCCCGTAGGTGTAGTAGCAACAGGAGTTGGATACGAATCAGTGAGAGTAGGTAATAACAAAAAGTTCATTTTAACCAATTACGCCAAATTGCCAACTCCAGGAAATGACCACTTACAACTTTGCAAATTGTAAAAAGTACATACTACTTATTTGAGTCATTTCTACTATTGAAAATAGGTGAATTTGAATTTTATTTAAGACCTTTTGACATCTTTGGCTCAGGCCTGGATGGTTTAGATAGAGGGTAGGGAAGATATCTGCCAGAGCCTTCCTTAAGGTACCATTCCGGTATTCGCCCGGCGAAACTGAGGAGAAATCCTGGAAAACCTCAGTCAGGATGGTCAGCCATGGGGTTCGAAACTCACGTGCCTACCATTTGCCGATCAAAGCCGCGCAACATTACCGCATGGGCAGCGAGGGCTGGGTTTTGCAAATAGGTGTTTGATGTTAAAATTCATTTAAGTGTGTTGTGCTAAAGTATATATTAATTATTTCTTCAAAAATGACGTAGATATATCTTCTTTTCCTTGTTATCTGCCCTTAAACTTCCAAGTAAGACAGCTTCTGCATTAATCAAGGATATTCAGGTTGGTAAATTAACATGATCTTGGATTAATCCCTGCTTAAACTTGATCTAAGACTCAACAGTTTTTTAAAGCAACCGGGCATTAGTCTTCTAATTAGGAGACCGTGAATAAGATCATACCGAAACCTACACTGAACTTTTACTAGGAGAATCTAGGTCCTACAGAGAGGTAAAATACAAAAAAATTAGCTGTCCACGTAACTTCTGCTTCACTTTTGTCCTAGAATAAAACACTCTCGAGTTGTAACGTCACCCGACACACCGCAATACTCATCACCAAGGACGTATTTAGAGGGGTCTGGAGGCCCCAAAATTCAGATTTTTTGGGGAAAGTCCTTAAAATTTTGCCTATCTTTTAAAAAATAATTTCGACGGGTTCAGATTTTCCTGGCGAGGAGTGCTGCAGTGTGGGAGGCGACCCTACAGCTCGGCAGTGTTTCATTCCAGGGCGAAAGTGAAACAGAAGTAACTTATGTTCATTAAATCATAAAAAAATACACTGTTTGGACACTTCGACGAATTCTCCAGCCCCTATCTCAGTACCTTGCAGTTAATATAGGCAGCTTTTTCTTTCCTTCTTTTTTTATGACTTCTCTATAGGACGTAGATTCCCCTAAACAAAATTTCAGGCCAGATTTCGATATGATCTCATTGACGGTCTCCTTGTAAGTAGTGTTCTAAGCTGTTTATGATATTTTTATATAAGGAAAGAACCGCTTAGGTCATTTTTATAATTAATTTATGACCTATAAACAACTAAGGCTCAGTCCAAGATAAGGAAGCGGAAACGAATGCGGGAAGGTGTCATCCAGGACCTAAGTTGAAGGCAGCATCGCAACATTTGCGTAGTGTGACTAAGGAACCCTGCAAAAACTTCAGTCAGGATGGTCTGCCACAGGTATTGAACCCACGGCCTCCCGAATACTAAGCCACTCTCTACTACTGAGCCATGGCCGCCCGGTACCACTTAGGTCATAAAGCATATATTTCTTGGATATTTTCGTGGTCTATTAACATATTTACTTTTTAACCAGGCTAGTATTTACGAAACTATGCATATCTTACCTGTAGACAAACATAAAAGACCGAGGACAATCAACTGGATATTCTAGTCCCCATGATACTCTTAAAATTTTTGTAGGGTGGTTTATATAATTTTCACCCTAATCTGTAATTAATGATTTTGCATTTCATGTAGTGTTGTCATTTCTAGGAAAACATTTATTTACGTGCATGTTTACTTTCCACTTGTTAAACTGAAATATAATTCACCAATTGTTAGCTTTCATTTAAAACACACACACACACCTAATTTCGAGAGTTTCGTTCTGAAATGGAATCTTGAATGTTTGTTTAGAATAGGAAAAGAAAGGAAACACAAGTGCATGATTTTATGAAATCGCAAAACTACAGTATTGACCAAATTATTGGACTCATTGGGAAAATATTAACATTTAAATATTGTTTTGAACGCGATTTAACTTAATTTGTGTGGCCTAGGACTGTATCAACTCTATATATGTTGAAACTTAATATCTGTTTCAACTTAATCATCTTTAACTTTTTTACTTTTCTATCTTTTTTTTTTCTTTGTAAGGGATTCTTGACGAAAAGAAATACAATTGCTTCCATGGCATAAAAATAGTCGAGATTTGAATTGTATTGAGTACATCTGGAAGTACCTGAAAAACAAAATATATGCAACGCTATGTACCACCAGAATCTAGTTAACTGAACGCATAACTAGAGTGTAGCATCATGAAACTGAATACCTGTCTTGATCCAGAGGCATATCAGATCTATGCTTCGAAATTTTTCGACCTTACCAAGGACAAAGGTGGTCATATTTAGTACTGACGGAGCACCTGTGTATGAAAGAGCAAGTAATCACTTACATTTTATACTTTTCTATTAATAAATTAGCTTACTGCTGAAGTAATGTTTGTGTTTCATTTTTTAACTAATGACTCGAATAATTTGGCCAATACTCTAGACACCTAACGAATACTTAGGACATTCAATTAAATTTTGCCTCGTTATGTCAAACTGTTTCACAAGGCGGTGCAGATTAAAAATGAGTCTGGTACTTGAAACATGGAAAACATATCAATGTGGAAACACACCCACCAAAGGGTGGCTCAGTAGTAGAGTGCTCACCTCTGGTGCTTCAGGTTGTCGGTTCGATCCCTTCTCATGCCATGTGAGCTTTATGGTGAACAAACACAGTGTGCGTGTGTTTTCTCGGAGGTCTCACGTTTCCTCCCACTTTATTTATTCCCCCAATTCTCCCATAATCATCCATTCGGCCAGATCCAAAGTTGCCTTAAAAATTAAAGTCAAATTCAAACCAAATGGTGACAACCAAGCGTAGTAACATTTTCCTTCCATCATCGCCTGCCTGTTTCTAATCTTTGGCAGTCCTCCTACCCTTAACAACATCCAGATTCTCGTTTGAATACATCGATCACGACAGGGAAGTGGAATTTAGGGGAAGGTACTTTTTTTGTAATTTTCTGCAAAAAGCAATTACGAAGGAACATCAATAGGAAAAGTATGGCCCAACTTCATAGTGACAGTGTAAAATTAATGAACGAAGTGAAATAAGCGAGGAAAGAACTAATTATCCATTCAATTCCTAACTAACTAAAGAAATAAAAAGAGGGGGAAGTGTCGAGTTTGTAAGCACGGAACGGTACTTTCGTAGCAAGAAAAGAAGTACATGAAAACGATGCTGAAATGTGGGCTTACTATAAGAATAGAAGACAAGTAATTAATAATATAGAAGACAAAACGAAACGAGACAGTGAAAGAAAATATTTCAGCAATCGCAGCGAAATTGCTCGTTCTTTCTAAATACTGCAAGCGAGAACAATATAACGAATTCCTTGACAAAAGGTCGATACTGTGAAGAAGTTTTTAGAAATAAATTAATATTTTATTTTCCAGGATGTTGACAAGGAATTTGAAAAAATTGTCGGAAATGGAAATGCATGAGGTCTATGGTATATTTGTTTCCTGTTCGAAATAATAATTACTACCCAAAGAAAGACATTTCTAAAAGGATAATTATCTAAATTCTTCAGTTTATAAAGCAAGAAAAATAATTTAGTATCAGTTACGCACAGTCAATATTTGGAATAGTTTATTAAAGTTTTGGAACACCAAGAAGAAGAATAGATTAACGTAAGGATGTTGATACACACAGAATTAAAGATTTATTTAGGTAAAATCTTATAAAATAAAGAGTAGGAAGACTTAAATTAAAATTAAATAAATACTACTCTATGTTGACAAAAGTCTCCGGACACTTACCCGAAATTTCGCCGTAGGCCCTACTGTCCGCAGCAAACTCCCCAGTATTGACAGGATTTGTCCGCCATTCGCCTTCATCACAGTCTGGATAACTCTCCACTAAATGACTAGTTTATTCAGTCGTTTTTAATGTGATGTTCACAAAACTTGGAGTTCATTTTCCTCTGGCTAGCTTTCTCCATTTCAAGAATTCAAGCTAGGACTTCAATGAAAGCAAGTAGGGAGAAACTGATTTCATTTTTGATCAATGACCTTGAGTATCGAGCCGCTTTAAATCCTATAACTGTAAAACTGAAAGCTCTTTGCAAAACTGAACTAGTTTTTCATCAAAGCGGGAAAATAAAACAAAATATTTGCGATGTTCGCCAAATTCTAAGGTATCTCTAAGGATTACCTTTCTGAAAACTTGAAAATAATTCTACAAAATATCGCTGCAAAACGATCATATTAATTGAAGTCGCTGGACTTGAATGTGAAATGAGTTTTTCTGTACCTACTTTGGCAGTACTAACGTGGTTTCTTAAAGCAGAGAAAGCTAACCAAACGACAAGACTTGCCAGCTTTAGGGTCTCAAGATCTAAAACGGATCAATAAATCGAGGTCACTAAACCCAGAAATGAAATCAGTTTCTCTCTACATGGTTTCGTTGAGGCTCTAACGTGAATTCTTG
>JAGDQP010076732.1:0-10024 GCA_022664845.1 Lepisma saccharinum
AGCGTGTTAAAGGCGAAGGGGAAACTTGATCTGACCATACCACGTTGCCGGTGGCCATCTTGAAATCCGCCAACTTGGATTAAACTTGAAAATGTTGAATACCTATGTGTGTGACATTTCAACTAGCACTAAAATTTCCTCGGAAATTCAAAACTGTAGTTGGTTTCTATCTATCTCCAACGGTTTGTGAGATTTGTAACGGTTTTTCTTTTATTGTTTGTTTCAGGTTCACTCATTGAAGATGGTCCTCAGGAAAACTAAACGCATAGAGATTGTTCTGATGTCGGGTGATTGAAGTATGCACCATCGCAGATGATTTCAACCATCACCATCCTGAAAGGAATAATATCTCACCCAACAAAGTTTCTACCCTCCTATCCAAATGCATCAGGGATACAGGAACTGTTGAAGACAGGCCCCGGACGGGTAGACCTGAAACGGCTATGAACGAAGCTACAACAGCAGCAGTGTTGGGTTCTTTAACAAACCTTCAGAAAATCAACCGCCATCTATCCACGGAAAATGGAGTGACTCGCACAAGAACAATGGGGGCAAAGCGGCACTCGTACAAGTTGCACCGGGTTCTACAAGCTTTCTGCAATCACTAGACGTTTATTTTTTCAGCAAACGATTTTCAGAAAGGGTTCTTTTAGATGGGCTTGATATCAATTTTCACCAACAAAATTTAATTATAAAAATGGCATTACTCTATTATCAATTAAGAGCACCACTATTCAAACGATTGGTTCGATATGCTTGGGGGAAAAAATCAGGCTTTCCTGTTGGTGTTGATGTGTTTGACTCCACTGAACAAATTCTTTCCCATATTGTTAATTAACTGTGTTCTAAAAGTTCATGTGACTATGCCGCATTTATCCAATGTGCCTTTTGTTATTTGGTTTTATGCCTTGATCTCTTTTTTGGTGACTTTCACTTACACTAACGTGACTTTCACGCATCCATATTCCTAATAATATTTCCCATAAAATACACATTTTCCAATTAAATTTGTCACACATTGCATTTTGATTTCTTTATAACCCGATGAGGTTGCAGCTAGTATTTTAGATGTCAAGAAAGGATGCTATGACCTATCATTTGGCACAGTCATCATCTGGATTCCAACCCAACAGTTCACCAACCTCCCCGCACCATTTGCATATGTTTGATGTTCCTTTACGTAAGTGATAAACAATGATTTGTGAAGCGTTGTATGACATAGATATGGTGATTATCAGGTGGTTAATAGATAGATGGATTGGTAGGCGTGACCCAATTGAGTGGCCACCATAATCCCCAACCAGCTCCTTTGGATATTTCTTTGTGACGGTAGTTGAAGGCTAATGTGTACCAGTGTAGCTTAATTGTGTTAACGTGAACAGGGGAATCACTGACAGTGAGGTATGTGCATGTGCACAACTATAACATGACGTGCTTCGTAGAGAGCACGACGACGTTTACGGAAGTGCTTCAGTGAGAACGGCGTCCATATGAAACATGTTCTGTGATGGTGATTGTGGTTTTTGTGGTTCACAGCTGTTCTCCATATTGATGAATGTGTTTGTTGTGGTGTTACAAGGTGTGTATTTCACGTAACCTTTTCTTTCGGAACAATCCGCCGAGTTCAAAAGCTACCCAAATTTCTTTCATAACTGTAACACTGTTACAATTATCATAAATTGCACTGCACCATTCAATTTCTCGTTGCAAGAGGATGTCATTTGATATATTGCATGGCAATGTTGCCATTCGAAATTTTCAAGTTGAATCCAAGATAGCGGATTTCAAGATGACCGCCGGCAACGTGGTATGGTCAGATCAATTTTCTTCTTCGCCTATAACATGTTCAGGGTCATTTCATTCCTGGCTGTCTCTTTTTTATTTTATTCCACTGTCTTGTACAGTATGGCCCCACCCTGTACAGTACTTTGCATATTTATTACGAGGCTAACAAGTTTTGGCAGCTAATATTATAGCTGTTAAAGTAAGCATGCCTATCATTTGGCATATTTATCATCTCGATATCGACTGAACAATTCACCAACCTCCCTTGTTAGTGTAATTTACAACTTTTTTCTTATCCTCCTTCTAACCTTCAACCTAAAAATAGCCTACAGTACCTGCAAAAACAAAAGATATTAACCAACTTTCAGGTACTGAACCTTGGAGTAGCAGATCGCACTGCAAACTTCGGATGGAAAGAACTGTGTTTCAGTCTTATTTCCCACATTCAGGGTGAGATAAGCGTCTTTCCCAAAAACTTCTAGCAGAGGCCAGTTTCTTTATTTTTTATTGTAAATTCATTTACAAATTTGTTCAAAATAAAGACCACGAATCTAAATGAAGAAATGTAAGACTTAGTTCACACAACTTTCAGTAATGAGATGTGAATTACAATTCGCATTGTAAGCTGTATATGCGTTGTGAGTGAACAAATGCGACATTTTGGAGAAAGTTGCTTTGATATCACCCTGTACTTACTTTTCTCTCTGGTGTTCTACTTTAGTGACAAGTAAACTACAAACAATTATATGTTTTGAGAAAATAAATGTATTTGGGGGCCCTTTTTATCAATTCTGTTGTACTTCTGAATAAACGTTTCTTGTGTACATAATTTAAACTGAATTTATTTATGGCCTTTACGCAACTATGGATTAGGCTGGGGATGGTGGGGGGGATAAAGGAGGACGAAGGAAGCAAAAGAAACTTAGTTTTGAGGGTATAATCTCGGTAACAGCCTGATGTGACTGAGGAAATACCCTAACAACACTTCGGGCAAAATGGCCGGCCATTGGGATCGAACCCAAAACCGATATCCTCTCTCTAATATAAACTGCAGTGCTGCCAGATAGGAAAGAGAATATATACTTACGAGAAAGCAAATATTTACCTATATTTTCTCCACATTTCCTAACCATCCCTCCTCCCGAAATCTTTTTTAATGCAAAATTAGTACAATTTTAGGCGTAATTATATCCACTTTACGTACATTTGAAACGGACTCCCGCCTGGGTACTCTATAATCCTTGGGCTAAAAATAAAAGCTGAATACGTATCAAAGCAACCAATGAAAATATTCATTCAACTTCCAGACATTCTACTGGAAACATGAAACAAACCACATGGCTAGTTCAAGTAAGGAACTGATACGTTTCATCATAATTTCAATATTCAAATATTTTGCTTCAAAACTGATTGGTAAGTATTTATAAAGTTTTAATAAGTCTAATTTCTCCCTATCTGAAACGTACGGTATCGGTATCATAACTTGCTTTTATTGCGATGATTTGACATTTATAAGTATTTAATAAAGTATTTTATAAGTATTCTCACGCTGTACGATAAGATAAAATTAATTTTATGGGCGGCAACAGCACTATGGTCCCGCTATACGAGCCTGTGTCCAATCACGGAGAAGCAAGATCAATAGCAAACACCACCAACCCTGTCATTGGCTGCTGGAAGCGTAACTCAATAGAAGATATTCTCGCTGTTGCTACGTCAAGTAAATAAAAGCTTGCGTCTGTAGTACATAAGTGTTTAATATGGGTTATGACCTGTGGAGGGTGTAAGCAATCAAACTGGCAACACTGCTATCACGTACTTTCAATATTATATCGCTAGTAGTAGGAGTCATGTCTGGAGTTAAAATAAGAGGAGATAATACTCCCCATCGTTCATTGATTTAACTGGCAATGTCGAGCCAAAGCCATAACAATACTGAAATCGAAGTAAGGGATGATGTACTTCGCGTTTAGGCAAAGCCAATGAAGTAAATAAGTTTTAAAAAAATGTCGAAGAAATTTCTCAAATGCGTTTAGGCCAGAAAATACTTTTTAATATCTAATGAATTTAGCCCGTCTTGATCATATTACCTGTTAAGTTCCTAAACTCCACGAAAATCCATGCCTTAGCTGGGACTCCATCAAAGAACCTTAGAGACGCTGGCCCAACGCCTCAGAAAACAAGAGCATTTGGGACAACTGGATGTTGTAGAAAGTATATTCGATATTCACACTGTTAGGTTTACGAAAAGTGGATGTAAATGGCAAAAATTCCCTACGTGATACTTGTGATCGGAAAGTACCTACGTATAGCGAGAAATTCCTACATCTGGCAACCCTGATAAACTGTAAAAGATCTGAAAACAAATGCCAAAGTGATTTCCTTCAACAAACATTGAAAATATACCTCTATCTGTTTTTAAAACTACTTTAAAAATCAGAATAAAATACAGTCCAAGAATATTGAATATCTGGAAACAATTTGCATTGTAAAGAACATAAAAAAACTTTGCCTTGGCGTAAGTATGCGCCTCAGGAGCAAGTTTTAACACGTTTTGTTAGCGTCTGCTATCTCTCTTATCATGGCTCTGTTTGACGTCCTCCGTTCTAGAATCTCATCACCGTTTCATCTAGAAAGCTCAATACGTTGAACTTGTGGGCCAAAAAAATCACAGAAAATGTCAATATTGGAGTGGAGGTACCATCAGATATTCTTCCGAGCTGTCAATTATAGCAAAGAAGCAGGGTAAGTATGTTTTCATTAAAATTGATGAATATGATCTTACAACACGTGTAGGTGTCTGTATGTAGAATGAACTATTGGAGAAATAGCTATATAAAGGTCAAGTATCAGTGCTTCAAACTCCTGATAGCTTCTTTTTCTTCCTTTTATAACACGTTTTTATTAACTCGCTTTCTTGTCTGTCCGATACAAATTAACTCGCTTTCTTGTCTGTTCGATTCAAATTTTTCAATCGATTGTAAACTCAATTCCCATCATCTGATTTCTTTGAAATTTTGTAAACTTGCTTTTGCTTCCGATAACAATACAATATTCAATCGTTAGATATACGACAAAATAATACAGTTGACTGTAATTAATTAATTAAAATAATTAGAAATTAGCCTTAAATGCACGCAACGCCCCAACTATTTTGTGAAATTTGGGTTGCCTATCTCGCAGAGAGTTTCATATTAATCTATAATACATAAAAATTAATTAAAAAGCTTTTTAAAAAAACACGCTTTTATGATGGACTAACAAGTAAAAAATTATAAATTGAATTAATCTTATGAATTGAAAAATAGAAGTGTGGGTACTCTTGCTTACCTTATCATAAAATCATAATATCTAAGAGCATTCACGCTTTTATTTTTCGATTCATAAAATTAATTCAATTTATTATTTTTTACTTTTTAGTCCATCTTATAAAAGCGTGTTTTTTAAAATCATTTTTTAATTAAATTTTTTAACACTGAAATTGATTCAGGAGAATAAGATTTTATGCAACATTGGTATCAATTTATAAGAACAAAAGACTGGCATTCGCGTTTCGAGCGGGACCGGAGAGAAGTCACTCGTTCAAATTCTTCTACCCTAGCCCTGACTGACTGAATTTATTTGTAGCCTTTGGGAACCATTCCAGCTGAGATTTCTCGAATCAGGAGATTTCAGACACAGCATACAGGAATGGTACTTCTACCTTAATACTCCTTGTGAGCCACTACTTCCACTTCTGCCAGGAGTAAACTACCTAAGAATTCAGGACATAGAGATAATGCAGCTAAGACACCAAAAAGTCTCGAAACAAAGTTTCGTCAAGTTTCAATCCATACTGAGACCAAACAACTGGCAACCAGAGCTGAAAACAGGTCATTCTCGCGGATTCGGTGACCCAGTCTGAAACTTGACCCGATTAACCAGGTCTGGGAACTATAATGAACTCAGAATTTTTGGCGTCGTATTTATTGTGTTCTGGGCGTAACACCTCCGGTCCCGTTCACCCCTGAAAGAAACACTGTTCAAAAGCAAGAAAATAAATTAAAACTCTTTGACCTCTGGGTCTCCGGATCCAGAACTTGACCCGACTGACTAGTTTCAGCTCTGCTGGCATCTGCTCGGAAACTAATAAAAAGAAACCTGCCCTGTTCAGTTTCCTCGAAGTTATAGTTACGTAGCGATAGCTTTGCAGTTTCCTTGGTGTGAACCACTATTTTCATTTTTATGTGCGCAATTCATTTTGACAAAGTATCCAGTTCTTGATTTCAAGTTTCCTTGGTGTGAATGCCCCCTAAAACATACACGATCTCGTACTGTACAATAAACTTGTGTGGGGGTGAACTGTGTGTTGCTAGCAGATATTTACAGTCACAGCTAGATGGAATGACAGAAGCCAAGTTCAATGTCACCACTCTGGAAAGCACTTTATCGCCGAAAATGTAAAAATTCCCTCACCAAACTCAAGGTCTTGCACAAATTAGCTTACGGTAATTTCAAAACTTCTTGAGCTGTATTTTCACACTCCTTCTTGAGTCATTCGAACTATCCTATTGTTTCACATTGATTGATACGGCTCTCTCTTCTACAGGTTCGTTCATTCACAGATTGCTCACACTCTACAATGATTTGCTAATGGACATTCCACAGGTATTCAGCAAGTAATCTGCTTTCAACTTAACTATAATAAGCTATAACGCTTCTACTATCGGATCACTGTTATCAACCGGCCTGAATCAACCAATTTGCTATGTGTTCTTGAATGCATATGGTCGTCCTGTTGTAAAATTAGTCACCCACAACTCCTCAGTCAGTCACTCATTCAGTCATAGTCATTGCTCTACTGGATTTTCCATTATGTAATGCCAGGAAGAAACTGAATGCAGTCATACAGCTCGTAAGTTGCTCGAATTTGGATTTTGAATTTTAATATCTTTAGGCAACTTTTGGCTCAGGCCGAATGGATGATGGGAAAATTGGTGGAATGAAAAAAAGTGGGAGGAAACGGAAGAACCTCGAGAAAACCCAAACATACGGTGTTTGTCCACCACAAACTCGCATGTCATGAGCAGGAATCAAATGACCCCACGCCCCAGGTGAGCGCCTACCACTGAGCCACCTCGGTCTTTAAGTAAGTTGCTCCAGTTTCATATTTTTCTTCACTATGCATGACAACAGCGGGTTATGTTCTATTATATTCAGCCACTACCTGCCAATAACAGGGGCAGGGACATATTTAGAAGGGCCTCGATAAGTTCAGACTTCTTTGTAAATTTAGTATAATTTTAGTTGACATTACATTTCACACCCAGACAGACCTCGGACCCACTCCAAGACACTGAATCACCCGCGAAAATAACTTCTAGATACGTGCCTGGGCAGGGGTAGTGTGTTCTACTCGAGTTGTTTCTGGGAGCCGGGTACGGTCAGTGGTAGAGCCCTCATTTCTGGTGCTTGGAGTCGTCAATTCGATCCCAGTTAATGCCATATCAGTTATCGTGGACAAACACCGTGTGCGTGGGTTTTCTCGGGGTTATCCCGTTTCCTCCCACTTTCTTCAGGAGCCAAAATTACCTAAAGGCCTTAAAAGTTAAGATTCAAATTAGGATGTCATGTCACGACCACAGAAAAAGGACATGCGTTGCCCATTTTTGGTCAAATTGACTAAAGGGTGCCATTTGTTTGTTCCTTGAAGGACCTTTATTTAACAAGTTACCGTGTATGAAGAGAATATGCGTAGTCCGTCTATCTAACAAAGAAATCTTTATTTGATGGGCAGGTGTACGTAATGCTGATTATGAACTTTTAAAACGCTCTCTTGTAAAATCAACAAAACGAAAAAAAAACACGTTCTTTTCCTGTGGTCCTCATGTGAAATGATAGGAACAGACTGATATTTTATCATGCTATTGCTGGTGTTGTTGTTATTACTGTTGCTTTCATTATCCAACAAATTGGGCTATTCTGTAAGAGACTTTAATTTAGACATGTTATGTACTAAGAGAAAGGCATACAGTACCAGAAAACGGAACCATTCTTTCTCAAATATTTTACAAATAGGTCCAAATTGTGGACTTTCATCTTGCAGTACATGTAACCTCTTTCCTTTTTCTCTTGACGGCCACGTTTCAGGAACCCTGTAAGGAAAGACCCGCCTGGATCATAAGTTACACCAGTATTGTCAAATGAGAGAGGATATATTTACCCCTTTTCTTTTTTAGGATCTCTTTCTTCTTTTTAATGCCATCTACCATTGAAACTAATGAGATAGCTCTTCCATCTCTCTCGCGCGTTCTCTTTCGCCTAGTGGAGGCACGAATATTACGCTTCTCCACCCACTTTTTTTCTGCCTGACATTGGAGTGGATACGAGAGTTAAAAAAAAGATCGTCAACTTTTATGGAGGAACCGGAAGCGAAGTGTCCTTCCATGTCGGGGTCGATTTTTGTCGCTATATCTCTCCAGATGGTTAGTGAGACGAGGACTAGCGAGATGAAAAATCAACATTTATATTTTGTGGTATTCCCAGTGTTGCCATAACCCACTAAATTTCATACAATGTAGCATTTTAATTGCAGAAATATACTTAAGTCTATTAATGCAAAATTTTATATTAAAATACTCTATCTACTCTGCTATTAAGTAAACTACACACATGTATTAAGTAGAAATATACAGAGTGAACCAGTACAGCCTGGTAATTTACAAACCGGCAAGGAAATGAAGTATCCTCATACACAAATGCGGAATGTTTGTGATTAGCTACATTTTGAAATAAATAATCAACGTGTCCACCATCGAGAAATCCGTCATATTAGATGGTGGTCAATTTTGTCAAACGACAAGTAGGTCATGTGACATATCAAACAATACGAGAATGTTCCCAGAAAAGGATTCCAGGTGTCAAATTTGAGCTACCTGTTAAGGCAGTGGAGTTAGCTTCACTGAAACTGTGTCACTGGGTGAATGTGGCAATTAATGCACTGCAAATTTACAGTGAAGATAACTCCAACACTTGACCAAATAGATCAAATCTAGCACCTGAAATGCTCTTCTGGGTTGTTTGATATGTCACACGACCCATTTGCCTTTAGACGAAATTGAACTCCATCCAATATGGAGGATTTCAAGATTGCGGACACGTTCATCATGTACTTCCAAAATATAGGTGCTTTCCACATTTGTGTATTACGATGCTTCATTTCCTTGTCTGTTTGTGAACTACTAGGCTGTTCTGAGACTTTTGAATCACCCTGTAAATTCATATTTATACATTGAAGAAATATTATGATGAAAGAATGAACCTTTGATATTAGATTTGTCCACATGATGTACAATATTAATACAAATTACAGGCCACAATCTACACGATGTGCTCCTACTGCCACAATGAAGTTGATTTTCGTCTTCCTCCGTCTGTAGTCACCCCCATGTTTAATGCAGGCGTGCGCATATATATACATCCTATCGTAGGGTGTCAGATGTCATCTTGTCAGACGGCGTTCAACACGTGCTGAACCTGGACAGTTAGATCGGCAGTTTGGTCATTGATATTTCCAGGTAAGTCCGATCTGGCGTCCAACCATGTCTCACACACCCTCGATGGGCGATATATCTGGTAATATTGCCAACCAATATGTCCACGTTTTGAAAAGCATGCTGCGTTCCTATGGGTTCTTCTTATTATAAGACATACGTCTTTATATTTTGAAATTGAGGTCGGTCGGATATATCGAAGACAGATACAGCTTACCAGTAGGCGGTCACCATGCCTCCTCCTGTCTCGTATGCGTCCATCACTAGTACCAACGTAGAAACGGTTCTCGTCCACAGATTTCCTTTTTAGCCAGCAATGGGCTCTACCGCGGCACAATTGAAGACGCATTTGACGGTGGGAGGAAGTGAGTAGCAAACACGCTACAGGACACTTCACTTGGGAGCGACCTAGGAAGCGGTTCAGTACAGTTGATGTGGCGCCAGGTCTCATGAAGGCTCGAATTACAGTTTCAGACGCACACTGACCCGCAACGGCTATACAGAGAATTTTTTCATCTTCTCTTACACTAATCTGACGACCACGAGCGCCCAGACGTCGTTTTCTGGCAGCAGTACTTTAGTCGAAACTGAGCTTCCAGTAGTTGTGCATGGTAGACATATCTCGACCAATTATTACCACGATCTCACACGATGTAACACAGATATTTTAAACAATTTATTGTTATTTTCCGAAAAGACTATCCTAA
>JAGDQP010076733.1:0-10024 GCA_022664845.1 Lepisma saccharinum
AACAAAAATATAGAAAAATCAAAATTTCAGCCGCAAACATACCTTGAAATTGGAGGGAAATCCCCCTAACGCATGCCCGATGCAAAAGTCTGACATTGGCACCAAGATGCTCACAACAATATGACGAACATCACCTTTAGACTGTTGTCAATTTCTCCGTACTGTCCCAAATCTCTCAAGCAAACGAAAGATGAAAGGAACACTAAAGCAGATTAAAAGTATTTAAAAGTCATCAAAAAAGAAACACTCAAGTACTTTTCAAAGCAACAGAATCCTCCACCCCGCCTTCTGTCAAAACAAATAAAAACACATTCCCAACACGTTCATCATATGAAACTCGAACTCCAGTTCATAAATATAAATTAAATGAATGTTGCATGTTCGTTACACTATAAACAGAAACAACCGAGATGCCTGAGCCTCAGATGCCTGAAGGTCAGAAATAGAATTCCATTCAACAAAGCACCAACAATGGGCGGTTTCATAAATCAAATCTCAATAATGTCCCTCTCGTGCACCGAGGACACGTTAGAGGAAATAGAAGGCGATACAGTATGAACCACTGCAGACCCACCTCAGAATTTATTTACCGAAACATTCTAATGCGTTTCAATTTCAGGCCTGAGCCGCGTTCTAAAATTAGTTTAGTATTGTAAGAACATAATACGTACATTGCTTTAAATAAACTCCGGGCCCATCTTCGACGGAACATCAATGTTCTCCCCTTGCACAGTGCGGCCGATTCCAAAGAAGCTGGCAAAAAGTAAAACACGCAAGTGCAGGATGTTGAAATATGTACTCGCTTTTTTGGGGGGGAGGGGGTCGCTGATTCGCTGATTACGAATCTGAAGTCAGAGTTGCAAAATGTAACCCCCTTCATCCCCTACTGCCAACTCCTATTCGTGATAAAGCCTGTAGCCTATATCATGTTACAATCAAGATGAATATCATGCCCATGTTTTTTTTTTTTTTTGGTAAAACAAAATAAACAATCTCATCAGTAATTTCTGACCATTACAGACGTACTGTAACCAATCCAACATGAAACAATTCCTAACTAGTTATTTTTTTTGGGAGGGGGGAGACTTTTGGCTAGCTTTTTTGGAATCGGCCACACTGTGCCTCGGGATTAGAACTAGGGATCAAAAGGAGACATCGTAATACCTCTCGGTAAATCCAGGTATCGTATTCATGACTACCTCAGACAACTAGGCCACGGAATCCGGGAAAATGTCCCTTGTTGGATTTCGAATCCAGTCGTTCTGGGTAAATTCTAGGGATAACCAAAATATCTGGATGACACATTATCTGGGAGCCGTTGTCGAAAAGGTCCGGATCACCGATTTTCATGAAATTTGCGTAGCAAGTGAAGAAGCCTTCGTAGAGCTCAGGTGTGTTCGAATTTTTGTACAGAAATGAATAGGGCCGAGTTAGGACCCATGAAAAGTGAGGGGAGTCCAGTTGATTTTGACTTCTAAATCACGCAATTCTGGCATATTTTTTCAGTACAAGTGCCAAAATCCCTTTCTCGCATCAGAAATGTATTTTAAGATGAAAAAGTAAACAAACCTATTTTCTTAATCAGAGTTAAGGGGAAAAAATAATGTGAAGCGGTTCCTATTCTGAGACATATCTAAAGAACATTTCCTCTTTGGAGACAAGTTACTACAACTCAATAAATATGATATTCGGATATGAACATTTAGAATGGTAGGTAAGTAGCTTTGTGGTACTTAAGTCCGGATAGTATTTTATCTGAATTTGGCTATCCATAACACCACATATGGGGAGTTTTTTTCCTCGTTAATGGCACATAAGCAACAAGGTATATGGATGTCAACCTTGCTCGGAAAAGCGATATCATCTCAGTATGTTTTGTTAGAAATTCATATTTACGTGAATAATATCTTTATTATTGTCATTTCAAGGCGATTTGTAATTATTAAGTAGCTATTAACAGTATTTTCCGCGAAAATATTTGACGTATTTTTCAATGTGTTTAAATGAGCATATGGTAATATTTTGTGCGTCTCAATATGGCGGATAGGCCACGCCCACCGGCTTCACTTTTCCAACACGGAGTTATATGGAGGGCAGCCACTCTATTTTATATACTATCTCCATGGTTACAGCATTTTCAACATCGATTTTCCTTAAGTCGAAAAAATCGTAGAAATGCCCTTCTTGCACCCAACTGGGGATGGGATGCCAACTATGTCGGTTGAATCCGGAACACAATGGAAAATATAGGGGATTCGGGGACGAAGATTTAGAGTGTATGAATTTAGGACTTGTGATAATTACACAAAATATGAAACTATGATGCAATTAAATACGTATTGTATATGCAAGCCATTACGTACACACAGGAAAGTGTTCTCAATTCGTTTACCTTTTCTACATGTTATTTACAGAATTAATATATATTTAATTCCCAAATGCCAATTCGTGGATCCTCAACGTTTTGGACATGTTTAATTTTTGCCTGGAGGAAGAAGGGTATTCCTGGTCAGTCCCGGTCAATCCGTGACAGTTAGGAACCCTACACAGTACACACAACCCTCTAATTGTAATTTGATGCAGACCTTTGCAGAAAGAACAGAAAATACTTATTTTAATATTACTACTACTACTACTACTACTACTAATAATAATAATAATAATAATGAACAAAAAACTCGAATGATTACTGATTTAAAATCATGCATGGATTTGAAGATAGTCATTTTCTCATACTCAGAATTGTTTTGGAAGCATGGAGTACTGGTAATAGGGTAGGGATACACCGACGGAATTCGGGTTATGGGCTAAATTATCTCAATGGCAAGAGTGAACTGTATGCAACTCTTTTGACAGTTCTGGAGCTAAGTTAAGAAAGACTGAGAAAATTTTCACTTGCTGTCATTCTAATATATAATAAACCTTGAAAATGACACGATTTACCCTGTGACTCGAATTTCCGAAGGTGACTCTAATTTACTTTTTTTGTACGTAGTCATAGACTCGTAGTTTTCTCGCTTAAATTCCGAAAAGTTTTCTTTCTTTCTTCAATTCTTCAATATATCCATTTTCTTCCTTCAGTATATTATAAACAGACGTCTCAAAGCTATCTACTGACCTCGGAATAGCCGACAGGGTAATGCACGCATTTTCTGAGGCCACAGATTCAATTCCCGTCGGAATATGTTCAAAGAAGTGGTTCAGACACCACTTCAAGAAAATTTGTAGGTTCTGTTCTTAGAAACTTTCCAACTCGTTTAGAACGTAAATAAAAATTCATTCAACCAAAGCAATCTACTAAAAAAAATGTTTTCAACATTGTTAAAAACTTGAATATTAAGACAATGTTTGTGATGGAATAAGGTAATAGCTAACGTAGCCCTTCTCTCTAGTAACGAATGTGGAACTCCTAACAAATTGGTACTGAGAAGACAACACAAGTTGAAACTGTGAACACATCAACTATCCTAGCTGAGAGGTTTCCCAAGATTCCTTTAGCTGGATGCCAAATTTGTATATTAAATTAATACTTACACCTTCATTATTGTTTCCTCTATGGAGAGGCTAAGAGTTAGGATCAAAGAGCTGGTGGCCCCAGAACTTGAAAATTTTCGAATGGGTGCCATTATTTTCTTATGTAGCATTAATTTTGTGCCATACAAATCTCTTTAGTGTAATATATATACTAAGTTAAATGTGTGTTTTGAAACTACAATTTTAAGAAGGTGAAAGGTGTCTAACCGACAGAAAGGAAATTGCAGCTTTAATTTCTTTATTTTTAAAATTTTGCAAGCATTTAGTGTAGTGGAATATTAATAAGCCTGTAAATAATAATGATAATCTAACATTTAAAGTTGAATCTAAGTAAATCTGTTATATTTTGTGTCTTTTAAAATAATATACTTAAAAACTGAAGATTCTAAAAAACCTTAATCATAAAAAACATTTAATTTATTCTATTTGTTGAAAATCCTAGCTGCCTGTGAATTTGCTTACAAACTTGCAAATAGAAAAGATGTGTTTGGCACTAGAAAACTTAAGTATAATATAGTTTCCGCATAATTTTATCGATCGTTGCATTCTAGAGATTATTGTGATCACTGAAATTTGGTTTCTTCCCAGGAAATGTCTTAGCTCATCTTGGAGATGGAAGCGTTTGTGTCACCATCATCTGCGATACAGCCGATAATAGTTATTTGGAAGATTATACAAATTTAATGAATAATATTGCAGGGTAAGTGTATAAAGAAAATGTATTTTCTCATTGAGTAAATATGTCAATTCAATGTTATAGATTTTATTTATAAAGCACATCTCCAGGTAAAGAGTGCGTAAAAACAAATATATCTCAAAACAAAACATTCAGTGTTATACAATCTCAGAACTCGATCAATGTATTGGGTGATCCTGAAAGTTCCCGTTGTTTTAGTTGCCTGTGGTTTAGATGTGCGGCATTCTGTTATGCTTGACATTAGAAAAGGTAGATTCTATATTGGTAACATCTGTAAATCGTAGATTTGCATATGCTATTATCAGGATGGCGCTAATGTTATTTTTCTGTACTTTAAATACAGTTCATATGGACTTAGAAAGACATGATTTTCGTCTTTTGGTGCTATATGAATTCAAACTTGGGCATCAAGCGTCAGATGAAACCCGAAATATTGTCAAAGCTTTTGGAATAGATGCTCCTAAAGAAAGAGCAGTGAGAGAATGGATCAGAAAATTCAGGGCCGGAGACATGGGACGGGAATACGCTTCACGAACCGTAACACCATCATCTTCAATAGATGAGGATCTGAGCCGAATGGTGGAAGAAGATCCGAGACGGACCTGCTTAGATTAAGAGTGGAGATTCACAATACACCAAATACCACGTGGAGTCACCTCCGTGCTATGGGATAAACCAAAAAGCTTGACAAATGGGTACCCCATGACCTGTCCGATCATCAGAAGATCGATCGTTTAGAGACATGTTCGTCATTTCTGGTTGCGACATCATAATAAACCTTTCCTGGATTTGTTTTATATATGATGAAAAATGGAACATGTACGAAAACCGGAAGATATCTTCCTTGCACCAGCTTCCGCGATTACAGCGGACTCCTACTGAAATGAATTGGATATAGTGTATAAGAAACTGAAGATTCAGCAATCAGCACTAGTCAACAGGCGGGGTACAATCATTTTGCAAAACAATGCAAAACTACACCGTGCAAGAAAAATACTTCAAAACTAAATCGATCTACAAACAGAAGTATACTACCGCATTTCACCGATCTTGTGCCCACAGACTGTCATCTCCACCGAGCTCTTGACAAATTCTTGAAGGACAGACACTTTGAAAACTTGATAATGTGAAAAACGCTTTCAAGGAGTCTTCAATCTAGAGACAAAAGGTTCTATCCCAGGGAAATTCACACATGTGTATCTTGTTGGGGAAAGGTCTATTGAGCAGAATGGTGCTTAGTTTGAGTATATACGATGTTAGTGTGCGGAGTTGTTTCATTTTAAAGTGAGCACTGGCAAACGGTGGAAACTTTCTAGATGGCTCAATAATTGTCTTAATGTACTTCAAGCTCAAATTAGGACTTTGAAATATCATAGAGACGCGTAGTATTGTATTAAGTTCAATTTCTACAACGTTATGTGCTCTATAGCTCTAAAACCAAGTTTGATGAACTTTATTTCTTCAAACTGGAAGATGGTAAATTATATTAGGTAAGGATGAAATTGTGTCCAGTTCTGTGGTCTTCTTCAATCGTTCGCTGATGGTAGGAATGTTTCAATATGAACGAAAGCCCAACAGCTAACCCAATATTATTGATAATGATTGCGTAGATAGTGTAGTGCGTATTATCATATATTTTTCTTGCTAACGTTTAAGTTCTCATTTTAGAGTAGACAATAAGATAGGTGACGGCAATTTAACCATGCTAAGCGGTAACATTTGTTTTTTAAAGGCGAAAACATCTGTATCAAGATGGTGCACGTACGCGATAGGGTGATATTTTGTCTATTGAAAACTAAATATATGAAGACTTGAACACAGCTAACAGCCGGGTACGAGGAAGAAAAGGAAAGCCTTGCAAAGCGCGAAATTACAAACATCATGTATCCAATTTCGCCAGTCGAATTTCGAAATTGTTTGCATAAGTAAAATGAAAATATGTTGTGTGTTACACCTCATGTACGTTACTTTAACATTGATCAATGGACTAGAAACAACTATTTGAGCAGTTATTATTTACATATTTCAGTTAAATAATTATTTTCACTTGCATAAATTGGCAGAAGATATTCAAATGAAGAAAGCATTATTAATGAAAAGTACTGTAGAAAAATGTTGAAAATTGTACTTTCTAGCGCTCCAACTAAAATAGTTATAAATTGTCATTATTTTATAAAAAAGGTTCTTTCTTTCTCATGGCGAAATTGTACACATTAACACCTTTAAAAAGGTGGGGTGCACACCACTAATACAGGCAACATTTACATAATATACATACTGATTATGATGCTCATTACCTTCAACATTCCTGTGAATTAAGTGGTATAGGAATCAAGTGATTACTAACTAAAATATATACATTCAATTACTACAACGAAAATATGGTGAAACATGTTTTCCCTTACCATTGACTACATCGCGCATGCGTTATACCGAGAATTGTTGGAGTATAACAAAAATATATTTCTTATGCAATGCTTGGCTTAACATCACTACAATCTTTCGACTCTGCTAAGCAAAGAGATTAGGAGTAGATAGCGGATTTACAAACATGGCGAAATTACCGTCACCTACCTTAATAGGTTTTATAGGAATGAGAGCAGAATATCTTCAATTTAACCTAAGGCTTGTTTCTATGCATCGCGTCGTTTCATTCCTAGAACGTCTCCAGTATAAATATTATTTCTGCTTTAACTCATGTCAATAATATTCTCAAAAATATATACAGTGAAGAACGGTTATTCTTCCGATATTACTTTATGGTTCCGAAAGTTAGAATATTACCCTGTCAAATGAACATAAATTACGTATTTGAAAGTAAGGATTTGAGAAAAATATACGGACCGAAATGGGGAGAGATGACCAGGCAAAGGAAGAGACTGCATAGTGAAGAACTCCATACACTGCACAGTATGGTTCACCCAATATTATAAGAATAATTAGATCAAGGCAGATAACGTTAGATAGGCAGGTCTAGTAGTGTGGGGGAGAAACAAAGGTTATAGTCTATTGTGGTTGTTAAGCCGGAGTGAAAGAAGCTGTTGGGAAGACCGGAACGTTGTTATCATGACAATATTAGAAGGGATCTTCATGATGAAAACTGACTTGAACTTGCTCAGGGTAGAATCCAATAGCGAACGTTTGTTACTCCAGCGATAAGCTTGAGATTTGCGTAAGTCTTAAACTTAGTTATTATTATTATTGTTATTATTTAGATAATTGTTCATCCCATTGATTTTATTTAAGTGAATTCAGTGAAAGTTATTCTCCAGTGTGTTTTACCAGTCAACCAGCAACCATATAAGTTGAAAGTCAAACTATCGAGAAACTTGTAAGACTTCGTTGTTTCGTGGAATCCGAAAAAATATCGTCAGAACGTTACGACAAACTTCCACGTAGCCTGACTATTTCGGAGAAAATAGATGAATGTATTTAACAGTGTTGAATGTTGAATTTGAATTTATTTACGGCCCTTACACATCTACGGTTCAGGCCGGGATAGAGTAGGGGAAAGGATGTTGGGAGGAATCCTCCAAACCCTACGTTGAAGATATCATCCCGACATTTGTCTGGTGTTACTGAGAAAAAAGACTGCAAAAACGTAACTTAGAATAGTCGTCTGCTGGCATCGAACCCAGGACCTCCTGTATGCGAAGCCGAAGCTCTATCAAATGTGCAAGGACTGTTTGGCAATGTTGTTTTGTCTTTATTTTTGAATATGTTACTGTATATAGTAAGCAGCAAAAGTTTTTACTCAGTTGTAAAATTTCTTCTCCGAATAACTACCATATGAGCAAAATGTTGGCGGATCAACGTTGGGTCTTTGACGGCAAAATCCGCGCTGACGTCGGTCCAGCGGCCGGATGTTGCACAAACATTTTTGGTCGAACATCGAGCCACCAAATCCCTCACTATCACCCACCGAATTCCCAACCAAAACAGCACCTTTCCAGTTGGTCAAAATCATTGATCCTCTTGACGAAGACTTACTCACATTACTGACTATTGGTAAACATATTCAGTAGAGCATTGTTCATTGTCTTCATGATTATATATTAATTAGTTGTACATTTTCCAACCGCCTGTAGCAAAAGTCGAACCTGAAATCTTACCGTTTTCGGTTCGTCATTCTAACCTCTACGCTATGGAGGAATCTTCCGAGTGACGCATATTTTATGATCTCTTTTATGTTATGACCACTGTTCTTGAAGTAAAAGCATTCGTATTTGCTTCAATTCGATACTGGGATGGTCGATTGCTTTAAGACTGCTTCGTCGATTTTTCTCCTTCGTTCTGTCTCTTCAAGTAATTGACAACATAGCTCATAGATGGTAGTGCGGTAAGGTTGCAGTACTTTCGGGTTATGGTCTGCGTTGGTAAATGAGCAGGGTCTGGCAGTCGGGCCATCTGCCGGATGATGCCATCTTGTTGGGTATCACCTCTTAGCCTACGATGGTGTACTTGCAATATCCCGCCACCTCGGCAGCTAACTTAAATCTAAACATGGACATGGACCTCACCGTCCAACTACCTTCAAGATACCTCGGTGACGGCAGCCGTAAAAATACCTGACATCGGTCCACCAGTATGTGGCGGTATGTTGCTTATGATATATGATCTATGAAATCTATTTGAGTAAGGTTTCTTGTAACTTCAAGAGAATGTGATCTATCTATTTCAAAGATTTTCAAAAACGAAATTTAACGACTGGTACAATTAAATTTGGCGCAGATTGCACATAACAGTCTACTATATTAGTTTTGTCAACCCAACATACTAGCATTTTACATATGGATCAACAAATTGAATATATGGAAATATAAAAGTGATGCTAAGATACAAGTATGCGTTCACACTCATGTATATTTCTTTTTATGATTCTATAGACTTAGCGTGGCTATGGAAGGATCTTGCACAGGACATCTTGGAATAGGTTTTGAGAAAGTATCCTCGCTTGAAGAACAGCACGCAGGAATTGGTTTCAATGTTATGTTAAACTTAAAAGAGGGTTTCGATCCGAAACAAGTAATGAATCCGGGGAAAGTAATCAAGACATCTAATCGTAAAACAAGCTAAGGAATGTGTAACTTATGTAAAATTTGTTTTTTTGAAACTAATTTTCAAATAAACGTTACTTGATAACTACTTTATTGTTTCTTTGTTTAAGAAAGTGAGATTTAACCCTTTAGTTAACACGGTTCTCTCCAGGTGAAATTGGCCCTTGGTTCCAATCGTATGGTGCCTTGTTGAACGCAGTGATTGAGTTTACTTAGCACGGAATTTTCTGTTATACAACACACGACGGCAGGTTGAGGCGCGTTTATTTCATATCTTTTTATGCGCGTACTTCGTGTCGTGCGACTCAAAATTTTGCTGTCCTTTGAAACAAGAAGGGAAGTGGAGAGGTGGACATATTATTACAGTGCCCTTTTTGCGTTGAAGAGATGGAGTCGAACTTGGGCCTCTCAATTGCAGAGTGAGCTCTTAACTATTGATACAATGATTATTTTGTTAAAGTGTTATGTTGAATTATACTATATAATACTCAGTAAATATATATTCAAGGGCTTCAACGCTCCCAGCTGCCTCTGTTATTGCCTTGGATGAAGTTTTGTAAATACAGTGTACCTCAGTCTATCTCCAGATATAACAACACAATATTAACAGTTTAAACTTGCTAATATTCAGTTTGTACTTGGGATTGAATTCTTCGATATCTGGAGTAGTATCGTTTGCTTTTTTTTTTCCGCCATACGAAATTTAACACGGGCCCACAAAAATCTATACCGCCCC